>CAUYSK010018725.1:0-126725 GCA_963575035.1 Avahi laniger
GTGGATTAATAAAATGTGGTATATGTATACCATGGAGTACTATTCGGCTATAAGAAACAATGGTGATCTAGCACCTCTTGTATTTTCCTGGATAGAGCTGGAGCCCATTCTACTAAGTGAAGTATCCCAAGAATGGAAAAATTAAGCACCACATGTACTCACCATCAAATTGGTTTTAACTGATCAACACCTAAGTGCACATATAGGAATAACGTTCATCAGGGCAGATGAGCAGATGGGAGGGGAGAGGAGGGGATGGGTATATAGATACATAATGAGTGCGATGAGCACCGTCTGGGGGATGGACACACTTGAAGCTCTGACTCAGGTGGGGCAAGGGCAATATACGTAATCTAAACATTTATACCCCCATAACATGCTGAAATAAAAGATAAACGTGATCTAATTAGAATAAAAACAAAATGAATATAAATGCAAAACATGAAATCCAATAACATGTGGTGTAGTGCACCACACAGATCTCTGTACACCCTTTACTGACTAAGTGACTCCCAGAGGATGGAAGCATTGGGGGCTGGTAGTTTTCAGCTGGCTTCCTCTCTGGGCATTGGCCTTGGCTGAAGAGAGCCATCTCACCCAAGCTCCAAGGGTGTGCCCCCTTCCTAGGGGGTGCATGGGTACTAAGGCCTGGCCAGCTTGCCTCAATCCAAGTCAACTCTGAGCCATCCGGTTCCAGAATTCCCTGTGGGGTTAGCAGTTCAGCTTCTCCTTCCTATAACCCTGCTTCTCTCACTCCCTTAGAGCTCTGTAGCACATAAATCTCTATCTTAAAATCTGTGTTCATGGAACCAACCAGCAACATCAAATAGACAATAACCAAGTCAGTGCTAATCTAAGATTATGAAGAGAAGTCAACATCAGGAATCCTAGTCTGTTGATATACTATATTACATGATAAAATTGCTAAAAAGAAACAAAGCAGATTACCTCTCAGTATTGGCAAGCCCCAGGGTTTGCTCTGTTAGTGTTCACCTTCCTAAGTGCGTTATTTAGGACATTAAATACCAGAAACAGACTGAAATGTCAGTCTATCAGTGGTGTCCAAATTGGCATTTATTACAACTCAGGAGTAATGCCTGATAAAAATTATGCATAATATAGGATTAAATAGATACTACTCACTGCTCATTCTGTGTTTTAATGAAAATTCCCTTAATATTTTTCCATGGGTGTTTGCTATTACACATTATAACCTATCAAAAACTATTCTCAGATGTTAACAAGCACAATATGAAAAGTAAATGTTCAGAACAAATAGTTTTGAGAGACAAAAATTCTTATTTATAGAAGCTATAATTATATAACTATAAATCCAGAAAACCCTGGAGACTTGGGTTAAAATAAACAACAAAATTTTAGAGCTAACTTAATTTCTTAGGATAAAGAATCAAATATATTCAAGATAGCTTTCCCCATATTAAAAAAGCTAAAAATAAAAATGGAAGAAAATCCCATTCACAATAATAAGTCTAAGATTTCCAGAAATAAACTTGCCAAGAATCATCCAGGATCTGTATGTAAAATATTATAAAATCTTATTGGAGGACATAGAACAATACCTGAACAAATGACAAGACACATTGTGTCCCTGGATTGGAGGGGAATATATATAAAAATTATTGATCTTTTAATGATATAAATATATGGATACACCATAATACAAACATGAGTATAATGTTTCCAATCAGAATTCAAATTGATAATTAAGTTTAATCAAGTTGAGAATTTACATGAAGAAATAAATGTTCAAAATATTAAGACTTTGACTTATGGATTTGCCCTGACAGATATCAAGACTTACCATAAAGCCATTGTAATAGAAACAGCATGGTATTGAAGGGACAGATGCATGGATCTATGACCCCTTATTGTAGGGAAAAATTGTGCTGCAAGGAAGGAACTGTGCACTCTCTATAGCACACACTTTATCTGATTCTAGAGGAACTATGTTACAAAGGTAACATAGTTCTGTTATCTGAAGGTTGCAGATAACAGATAGCAATGCAAAATGATTCAACTCTGCTCTCCTCCTTTCACCCTGCACCCTAGCTTGGAAAAGAAGCTTTGCTTCCATTTACACATTTATTTCAACATTCCTTATCTATAAATACCTGTTGTTTGGGTTGTCCTTTGTACTGATTGTAATGCTTCTAGTCTCATCACTAATTAGATAAAAATGTTAAACAGAAACGGTGAGAGTAAGCATCCTTCCCTTGCTCTTGATCTTAAAGGAAATGTTTTCAGGTACTGGAAGTGTTGGCCAGAGCACTTAGGCAAGAAAAATAAAGGGCATCCAATTCAGAAGGAAAACTGTCTCTTTGCAGATGACATGATGTTACATGTAGAACACTTAAAGATTCCACCAAAAAAACTGTTAGAATTAATGAATTCAATGAAGTTGCAGGATGCAAAATCAACAGAACAAGGTACAGAAACAACCTGAGTTTCCATCAACAGATGAATGGACAAAGAACACATATTGTATATGCACACAGAAATATTGTTCAGTCTTTAAAAAGATAGAAATCCTGGCATTTGTGACAATTGGATGAACCTGAAGTACATTATGCTTAGTGTGAAATAAGACAGGCACAAAAAGACAAATATTGCTTATGAAATAATAAAGTCAAGCCCATAAAAGCAGAGAGTAGAATGGTAGTTGCCAGGAGTTGGGAGTGGGGCAGGGAAAATAAGGAGATGTTAAAAGGTACAAAGTTTCAATTATGCAGGATGAATAAGTTCTAGAGAACTAATGTATAGCCTGGTGACTTCAGTTAATACTGTTTCATATACTTGAAATTTGCTTAGAGTAGATCTTAAGTGTTCTTACCACACTAAAAAAAAGCAACTATGTGACATGGATATGTCACACAAAAGCACTCAAAAAGATGCTCAAAATCCTTAGTCATTAGGGAAATGCTAATCATGAGGGACCGCTTCATACCCAGCAGAATAGTTACAATAAAAAAGACAATAACAACGACATGAAGAAATTTTAACTCTCATACATTGCTGGTGAGAATATAAAATGGTGTATCCACTTTATGAATCTTAAACATAGCTATGACCCAGCAATTCTACCCATAGGCATCTCTATCTAAAAGAAATGAAAACTCATGCCCACACACAAACTTTACACAAATGTTCTTAGATGTCTTGTAACAGATCCAAAGGGGAAACAACCCAGATATCCATCAACTGACAGATGAGAAAAATGTGGTACATATCTACAATGAAATGCTATTGAGCAATAAAAAGGGTATGAAGTTCTGATGCCTGCTACAACATAGGGTCAGCCTAAGAAGCATTATGCTGTATTAAGAAGGCCAAACAAGAAAGACCAGATTATGACTCCGTTCATGTGAGATGTCCAGAACAGACAAATCAAAAGACACAAAAGCAAATCAGAGGTGGCCTAAGGCTGATGGGAGTGACTACTGGTTATGACATTTATTTTAGGGGTGATGGAAATGTTCTAAAATTAGATTGTGATTTTTGGGTTTTTACTTTATACCAAAAAACATTAAATTGGACACTTATTGTATGTAAATTATATCTCAAAGCTATTTTTAAAGAGTCAACCCAGAAGTTTAAGAAATCAAGTTTCTCTTTAAGAAATCAAGTTTATAAAATTAAATCTTTGGGAAATGAAACTTTTAATAAGGATTTATCTGATCTTAGACTTATCAATGTTAGTATAACATAAGCATATTTTTATTCCACTTGGGTATTCTACTTAGGTTCTTCCTAAACTGATACAGGTCTGCTAAAGGAGCTAATATTATTTCTACATATTTGAAAAAATAAAAAATATAATTTTGCATTTAACTAAATTGAACTATTATGATGAACTTGCATTTCAACATTATGTTTTGTGTTAGCTTATTTCCAAGATCTTTATAGCTTAAAACCTTGGACTGATATTGAGTTACTTACTGGGTACTCATTGAATATCTAGTCAAAGTTAAACAGAGTTGTGAAACATGGATTACTAAGCATCATTTTAAGATTATATGCTTTTGCTTAAAGACTATATCTTTGGGTTTGATGAGATCATGTTCATTTTTGTCACTTTGAGAAGTTGTGTAAGGGATATTTGTAGCTGTAGAAAGCTGTCTGTGTATTTATGAGCTCAGATAGCTAAAATGCTGCTGTGTGACTGATAGTTCTCAATTATCCACTGCCTAGCTTTCTCTGTTAAATAGTTACTTTGTTTAAAACCAGTACAGTTTATATAAGTGGTTGAGACTAAAGGGCAGTAGTTTCAGAGAAATACAACTATGTGTGTGCCTCCGTTTTTCAAGGAAAAGAGTAGTTTTGTCCAAAAGCGGCAGCATTCAGGGTACTTTTATTCTCTAAGACTCCTTTTCATTCTTCAAAGTTCTTATTTTTTTTTTTAGTAATTTAAACTTAAAGCTGTTATCTTCAAAGTTATCAAGGATTCATTTATTAAAAGTACAATCTGAGATTCCTATGAAAACTTCTACCAACACAAACTTAAGGCTTATAAGGTAAATTAATCATCTTGGCACATCTATGTACATAATCAAGCTAAGGAGACCAGCCTTTCTCTGTGATAAGAAAGTTAATCTCAAAGAAAATATAGTTCTTCAAAAGTATGGAGATAGTAGGGAAAATTGTACTTCAATGGAAAACTATAAAAATATGTCTGAGTTTGATTCTCATGGGAGCTATTTTACAACTCTAAGTTGACAGATGACTAACAATGCAAGTCAATTCCTGTATATAGAAACAAATGAGCCCTCCACATCCCCCCCCAAAATTAAACCCATTTCGGTTCCATTTGTACATTCATTTTAATATTTTGATCTATAAATGTGTTTTCTGCATTCTCCTGTGAACTTCTTGTACCACCTCACGGTGTTCTCATTAATTAAAATCTTTAATGTTTCATCTTTAGATCTGTACGAGGGTCATGATTTTAACCTTTTTGAAAAAAATTCTTTTGACACTGTTTTGTTGAACTGATTTGCGTGCCTTGGAGAGCTTACTGTGATAAAGGCCATATCACAGTGTGGGGAAAGGACTATCTCATTTACAAATGTCACTGGTATAATTGGCTCCCCATCTGGAAGAAAGCAAAGTTAGATCCCTTAAATGATACTATCTACAAAAATGAACTCCAGATAGAGGAAATATTTAAATGTAAAGATGTAAAAAAATAAATGTAAAAACACAAAGATTTAAATGTAGAAATAAGAGTATAATAAAACCACAATAGTTAGGAAAAATTTTAATAAGCTGGGTGTGACAGAGGCCTTCCTAAGTGGGCCCGGAAAGTGTGCCACTCGAATATCAAGGATGCTAAGGTTTCTCCTTTGCATGGGTTATAGATGACTCCTGCCTATCAAATCAGTAGCAAAAGGACAAACATTTCCTCAAGCTGCTATTTGTCTTTTGACTTTATCGTGCTTATTGTTGTTCAAAATTTCAAACTTCTTAATCAAATTTATTTTACTGTATGGTTTCTGGGTATCTTGTCTTGCTTGGGAAGGTCTCTACCATTCCAAAGTTATTATTTTTCTATTCACATGCAGAGAGAGCTCTTTGGGGATTTAATAATAGAAAACATATCTGGATGGTTATATGCCAAAAGCATTCACAGTAACTTTTTTCTGAGGGTGGGATTACAGGTGATTTTATTCTCTATTGGTTTCTGTTTGCTTATCTGTATTAAACAAGTAATACATGTTCATTGTGGAGACATTACAAAAGAAACATAAGTTTGTAAGAAAATGTGAAATACCACCTGTAGAAGAATACATAAAGACCTGGGTGAGTCGGTTGCCTCTGTGGCAAGGAACTAAATAGATGAGAGGCAGGAGTGAAAGAGGAACATCTTACCAAATACTTTCTTGTATCTTTTGAATTTTGAACTCTGGAAATGTATTACTATTCAAAAAATTAAGTTAAAATGTGGTGACTCCCATCCAAAGGGAAATTCTCTCCCCCACTCAGTGTTTTAGGCACCAAATTGTCCAATCTTATATCCCACCAGCATCAGCCCTGCTTTGGTTTGAATGTTTGTCTCCTCCAAAACTCACGTTGAGACTTAATTGCTATTGTAACAATGTACAGAGGTGGGACCTCTTAAGAGGTGATTAGTCCATAAGGGCTCCTCCCTTATGGGTGGGTTTAATGCCTTAAATAAAGGGCTTTCAGGCATGGACACTCTCTTTTTGCCCTCTTGCTTGCTACCAGTTTATGATGTGGCAAAAATGCCCTCACCAGATGCTGGCACCTTGATATCGAACTTCTCAACCTCCAGAACTATGAGGCAGTAAGTTTCTGTTCATCATAAATTACCTAGTCTGTGGTATTGTCATAGCAGCACAGACAGACTAAGACAAGTCTCTTGCCATCAGGTTAAGCACAGCCCACTCCATAGCTTGATAAACCCTGTCAAGGGTCTGTGTGGCTCCTTTGCCCAGGGTCCTAGGCACTGAAGGACTAAGTTTTGGAGTCAAAGCAATCTCAATTTTGTCAACCTAAAAAGAAGCTGACATAAATTAATATAAGTAGAGTTTATTTCAGTCAAGCTTAAGGATTGCAACCCAGGAACATAAATTCAAGTTGCCCTGAATAGACTTTCCAATTAGTAGTTACAAGTGAATTTTTAAAGGCAAAAATAAATGGAGCAGGGAGTGGGCTGATACAAAGTTGTTTGTCAGGAATTCTCATTGGTTTGTAGAAATTACATTGATTAATGAATGGCTATACACTGTTAAGCTATAGGGTGTATGTTAGAGTGTCCACGGTAGTAGTGTTTGGCTAGTTTGTAGCTACTGGTAACAATAGCAAGCAGTTTCCAGAGATGAATACATAGCTCAAAGTAGGGAGTTAGGTGCAATTGTTGTCTCATTTTAATGTCTCTAGAGTCTGATAATTAAAAGGACTTGCATTCCTCAGATAAAAGTTCTATTCTTTTCTCAGCTTGAATCTGTATCCCAGGCCCTTAGTGACAGGGCATTGTGAGGAACTTGCTTCAGCTCTCTGCACAGTGTCCTCATTGCCAACATGAAGGCAGTTAACCTCAACAAGCCTGAGTGTGGAGTTGAGATGATGTATGCAACATGCTTCATACACAGGAGATGCCTAATAAATGGTAGCTGTAATTGCATTTGACAACCTAGTCTCTTCTAGAGCAGTTTTTTACAACTTGGCATTGATATTTTAAATGAGAGAATTCTCCATCGTGGGGCTGTCCTGTGCACTGCAGAATGTTTGCGGCACTCCTAGCCTCTAGTCTGCAGATGACAGCTGCACCCACCCCATGAAGCTGTGACAGCCAAAAAAATATCTTCAGACTTGTCCAAATATCCCCTGGTGGGCAGTATTAGCCCACCAGGGGATATTTAGAGGTCTGGAGTCCAAAAAGGTCCTCAGTTAAGTCAACCAGTGCTCAGTTCTCATATTCAGGCTGGCTCATCACCCTTCCTGTATACCTGCTTTCAGGAGGTGATTGTAAGAGTTAATTCTCCCCATTCTCCTGTGACTTGCCCCAGGTACTGGGATCATGAGAAAGGGAGCTAGGGTTGGAGTCTGAGTCCATCTCCCAAGCCCACAAGCCCATCCTCTTGCCATGGCCTGCACTACCTCAGCACAATACTACCTCACCTATACTTTCCATTGTTTTATAAGAATGTAGTGAGAGGACAGCAAAATGATAGAAATCAGGGTTTCTGATGCTTCTCTGCTCACATTTACAGAGATTTAAAGAAGAAAAAAAAACCCTCACTCATACACTTGCCATCTAGTGGTCACCTGGTGTCCAGGATAAGGCACAACCCTGACTTTCTGGACCTTAAGAAATTTGAGGAATGAAGGAGCAAATCTCCCTGGGACAGAAGAGCTAGTTGTGATGACCTTTGTATATGCAAGCTGGGAAGCCACCTCATCTTTTTGTGGGACATAGTGGCTTCCTGTGCCACCATGACTGTGTCTGCTATTAATATTTTTACCACCCTTCCACTGGTGGAACTGTCTAGACATTCAAAAAAGGGGTTGTGACCACAAGAGTAGAAAGCATGAGAACTTTCTGAAAACTGAAAAAGCTGACAAAGTAGATTTGAGAAGGGGAACTTCTCCTTTCTGGGGCCTTCTGTGTTGAGCCATGAGTCCCTGGAATCTGGCCCTGATGGTAGTTCCTCTTTTCAACCCCATTAGGAAGGAGAATCCCCCAAAAGGATGGAGGTGGACATTAATAGAGGATCCATCCTAGAAATATTAATAGTTGGGTTGGAGCTGACACTGTGTCTCCAGAAAGACTGAATTCCCCCAGGACAAGGGAGCACTGGGCACGAAATAGCTTGTCAAGTTTCTTAAAATTAGTGGAAAAGAAGGTTGGAAGCAATGCCTGAATGGTGTTCTCTCTGCATGGTGGGAATAGGGCCCACCACTGTGTTTGTACTCACGGAGGTGATGGTGGGTGACACCATGTCATCCATATCAGAGCTGCAGAGAGTTCACTGTCTCCAGGGACTGTCTTCTGATTTTTGAATCACCTGAGAACACTGTTCAGCCAAAAAGCCCAGCGGAGAGAGAACTAGAGACCTTGACTGGTTCACGTGTAAGCCCAGGTCAGCCGTCAGTTTGTCTCAGCATGCCATCATGAAAACTGTCCCAACTCTCTGCCGTGGCAATGCCCACAGTTGTCTGCAGCCACATGATACCCACGATGGGGTCCCAGTGCATGAGCTCCTTGGATTGCCTGTCTGAGTCAGCTGTCATCCCAGCTGAAGTGGCTGGCTTGAGTTTTAAGCAGAGACATTGTCATAGATTGGGCTCCCATCTTCCCCAAAGCAGAACTTGGGCCAAGGACTTGGAGTAGGGAGGTTATTTGGGAGGCTACACCAGGAGACACAGTGAGGGCCTAGGGGAAGTGAGAAGAAGAAAAGCCAACAAACCAAAGTGCTTGAAGGCTGCTGGCAACAGGCCTAGACACACTGAGAAACCATGTCTGTGACCCAGAACCATCACACAGAGGACTCATGAGTTGGGACCTTTGTGCAGCTGCTCCCACCACCCTCAGCTGAGGGTGTTCCTCGGGGACATTAACTCTGCTGTGCTTCAAAATTGTGACTTCATGTGGCTGAGCAGTTTTCAATGGCCTTAGAAAAAGCAGAGGGTCACCTTACCTGAGAGGGATGTGGAACCGTGTGTGGAGCTGTCCAGCACCCCAGTGCTCAAATCAAATGGCACCATAAGTGTCTGCTACAGATGTCACCAAGCCTGAGGCCCCACCGTGTTCTATGGAGCACGATGACACAAGGCCACATTCCCGTACTTAGGGCCTGCAGAATCTCCCTCTCTCCAGCAACCTTAAGTTTGCTAATATTTCCTCCATGTACCACACCAATTTGGCTTCATATTATCACTCACACTGTGCCATCGGCCCAGACAGCCTCACCCAACCCCTCCTGTCAACGTGCCTCTTTCTTGCTCATCCTGTGAGTATCGCTTCAGCATATATTAATTCATCTGACTCTTAGGTTCCTCGTCTATAAAATGCCAGGGGCAGGAGGGTATCATAACTGTCAGAATTGTGGATATTATATAGACATATATGAATAAACACACAAAGTATATGAAGTGGAGACGATAGCTAGCTCAAGTACCTGGCACACAGTACATTTTGCCAGTGAAAATTATTACAACAACCATTGATCGCTAAAGGCTCTTCCCATCCCAGGCCCTGCCTCATTTCCTTGGCATGATTGCAAGAAAAGTCTTTTCTCAGATATAGTTTCTAGGACCTCTATGAATGCCATCTTGAGCTTGGGCATTGGTCTGCCTTGGGGGAAGCTCCCCAGCAATGTCAAGTAGAAATATCAATCAGCCAAGCAGGAGTATCTGCTCTCCTCACCGAGAGGTCCTTAAGCCTTTGCATTGTGCTACCCCCGTGCTGGAATGTGGACACAAAGGGCTCTGGAGAGTCTTGCCTCCCGCTAGATGTGTAGTCAGGGAAGAGGGACTGTTAATCTAGTTCCCGGTGCCTCTCTTCTCCCCACCCCTGTAAACAATGGAAACACACCCCAACTCTCCCTTCAGGAAAGAACTTGCCATTCAGCTGCGAGTACTGCTGTTCACTGACAGCTTCCAGCTTTTAGCACTTTCAGGCTCCACCACAGCTCTTGATCTGAGGCTATGTTCTTCCTGGGCAGCCGAAAGCCCATGACTAAGTGCTGCAGGGGATGAGGGCCTGGCCTCAAAGGAGCTATCTTTGCTCCAAAGCTCCTTGTTGGGTTGACATAGACTTTGTCAGACTTGCTCATGATCCAAAGGCTTTCTCTGTCCCATTCTGCTGTTTCCCTGTTCTGTCATAGACATTGTCTCTGAATATCTCTTGTAATTCTGTCTTGTGATCAGCTTCCTGGAGGCCTCCATCACACAGACCCTTGGCCAGTGATGCCTCAGGTGCCTCAGTCTCTCCATCTGGTCATGGAGGTGTTGGCCTCACCGAGCACTAGGTCTCTTTCAGCTTTGGCCATTGCTGAGCTTAGCCTCATTAGGATCCTTACTTAGAAAGCTTCATCATCATCATGCTAACATCATACCATTGGTTTTAGCACCCCAGGAGGACTTTAACCCTGCACCACTGACAGTTCTTGCTGTATTACCTTTCTGCCATATTTTTAAAACCCCTCTATTGTCCCTTTCCCTCCCCCACAAAGCTTCATGGTCTCGGTTTCTATCTAGGGAGCCACATCCTATATGAGCATGGATTTATGAGAGAATCAGTGTTTTCCAGTATTCATCTCCTCATCTGGACAAAGATGGGTTTGAAATAAGACACTCTGAGGCCCAGAAAGGGGAAGGGCCAGGCCATATCACAGAGATAGTACAAGAGAAGTATGTTCTGGGGATCTTCCACCTAAAACTTTGTCTCTTCTGAAGATGGCATATTACACGAACATCTGATTTCACTCTCTCCTGAATACCTACTAAAACTATGGAAAATGGAGTTTTTAAAGCTCTAAGTCCAGAAAAACAAGAAGAGAAGAGTAGTGGGCAGCAACACATTTCAAGTAACAGGAGGGAAGCCTGGATGGTCATATTTAGTTTGGCCTCCCTGAAAAAGTCAAACACTGTAAGCAGGCAGCTGGGAAAGCCAAGAGTCAACTGGACGTGCGCCATGGAAAACCCTCAAAAGACTCCACAATTGATGGTGCCAGGTGCTTCTACAGGTGGAGGGGAAAGTCTGGAAGAAAGACTTTATTGATAACTGCCTTGGAAGTAGTTCTAGCCTAGAACCCTCACCCTATACTCCATGTGGCTTCCTCTCCCCCACCCTGGCAGAATACTGGAGCTTATTCCCTGTAGTGAGTAAAACAGAGAATCCCTACCTTAGAGGACACCAGAAACACTTAAGGACAGAAGTGCTTTCTTAAGTCCAGGGCATTCCATGGTCATGTGCACACTGGATGCTGAGACATTACATCTCTTTTTTTCCCTTCCTAGACCTCCATCATGGGCAGCCCAACCTTAATCCTTCAGACAGGAATTGAGAAGGGTGTTCTCTGGGGACTCTGACCAACTGCAGGGGGTCCTCCTAAGAAGGTCCTGCTAGATAACCTTACACTGAAGTTCACAGTCAACAAGTCCTACCATGTTCTTAGAGACCTGCTTAACTCCACTGTTCACCACTCTTAAACATAAGCAGATAAAGATTTCCAGAAATATGAGGAAAATGTCTAACATAAGAACAGAACAAAACAAACAAGTAGGAAAAAACAAAGTTGGAAATAATTGAAACAAAACAGGAAGAAATGTCAAAGTCATCAATATCTTCAAAGATATCACATCCATGACATAAAACAGGATGCTATTTTTTAGGAGAAAATGTTACAGAACAAAAAATGAGGTTTTGTGATTTGAAAAAAATGCAGATATGAAAAGCTCAATAGAAGTAAATTCAATAGAAGCTGTTTAAAAAAAAAATTGAAATTTCCAGGAAGTAACAACAAAGATAAAAGGTATGAGAATACTAAGAATATCCCAGGACAAATAAGTTATGAATAATAGGAGTTTTGGAAAGGGAAATCAGGGAATAAGAAAACATTAATGAAATAAGTGTTTTCCCAGAAATGAAGAACATGAATTTCTAGACTGAAAGGTCCTAGCAAATTTCCTGCATACTGGTGCACATCATCATGAAATTACAGAATGACAGAGAAGACAAGATTGTACACAACTGGAGGAAAAATAAACCCCCATACACAGGAGCAGGAATCGGAATGTCTTCAGATTAACTGGCAGTGATGCTAGAAGAGAAAATTCTAGAGCAACATCTTCAAGAATTTGAAGGAAAATAATTTTCAAATCAGAATTCTATTCCAATCCAAAATATTAAATATAGTAAAATAGATATTTTTAGACAGAAAAATGGTCTCCAAAATGTCCCTCCCATGCAACCAGTTTGCCTGAAGCTGCTGGGGGATGTGTCCCAGCAGAGCAAAGGAGCACATAGTGAAAGCAGAAGACAGAATGGAGGAAACAAAAGAGGAGACACAAAGTGTAAGCAAGGTCAAAGGTGACTGCAGTGTAGCAAGCAGTTCATCTGAATTGGAGAGGAGTGAATCAGGGACAGACGTTTTGAAGATTTTTACCAACAGACCTGCTGCCATTGTTAGTTAGATCCAGGATTCATTTTGCCTGAAAGTGTTTTTATTCTATCACCACATATAGTTAATTTTGCTAGATATAGACTTCTAAGTTATAAGTCATTTTTCTTCAAAATTTTATAATAAAATGCAGAGCAAGTGTAGCTTTAACTCAAATGTCATGAACACTGTTATGCCAATATTTGCTGACTCTGTCGTCCTTCCAAACGAAAGCTAATGCCTGGCTAACCCGGCGCTTTGCACTCTCAGATCACTTGTGTGAACAGCTTCATCATAAAAGCTATTTTAAAAACACATTCCATTTAACTGTTAGGTAAACCTTGTGGCCTGTGATTTCTGTCAAATTTTAATTAAGGTAAAATCAAAGAAATGTAGGGCTTATGATTATGGATTTCTACCAAAAGTAAGCACATGAGATTTGCTATTCAATGATTGCAAAAGAACACTAATAGATTGGGCATCTGATTTATTCAGCAGTAAAGATGTCTCCATAGATACCAAAGTTTGCATTTTTTACTCTGTCTCCAGACTGGGCCAGCCTACCCCTTCTCTCCATTCATACGGTCACTGAATTGAAGATCTGAAGAAGCTACCCACTATCTTCTCCTGCCTGGGCTATCTCCATAGCCTTCTCAGTTATTTAAGACTATTTAAACTTTCTGTGTCCTAATTTCCTCCTATGCAAGTTGGAGATAATAATAGTACCACCTCATAGAGGCGTGATTGAGATGATGCACGTACAGCACTTAGGACCATGCCTCGCACACAGTAAATGCCACGGAAGCATCTGCTACATGAGAGATTCAGAGATTGATGGAACAAAAGAGGAAAGTTCATCTTCCGTAACAGATGACTCCCCAAATGTCTATTTTCTCTTTCAAGGAAAAGTCATACTTCTATTTATTCATTTAATTGAACAAACATTTATTAGTGCCCACTGTGTGGTAGGTGCTCTGGTGCTGAGCACTGAAGACATAGCAATGACACATCAGACTCTGCTCTGAGTGGGGAGAGGCATGCACAGTTGTCCAATTACCTGGTTAATGTCATCTTAACAAATTTTCACAAATGCTATAAAAGTTCAGGACATTGCGAGAGAGTAGAAGAGAACGATTTACATTGAGGGACAGGAGGGCGGATGGTCAGGGAAGTCCCCTCTGAGTCCTAAAGGATGAGTAGGAGTTGGCCAGGCCCCAGGAGGGGCATTCAAGGCAGACCAAAGAGCAAGGGGCAGGCTCTGAGTCAGGAGATTCTGAGTCAGATTCTCACTTGGTGCCCTGAGAATGCTGCAAGAAGACTGTGGCTGAGGGCAGAGCGCCAGGGGAGGCAAGTTGGAGGACAGGCAGGTGGTCGAGCCATGTCTCCGAGTCTCATGGTGCATGGCAAAGAATTTAGACAATGGACTTCCTCTGCCCAAAATCCACTCATGGCTTCTCATTAGCTTAGGACAACAATACTCTGGGCATGTCGGGAGTCATCATCCATCAGAGAAGGTGGAGAATAGTGTTATCTTCACCCAAATGGACTCAGATTTGATTCAGGGCAGACAGTGACCATTTGACTCCTTGGTGAGATTTGAGTCCTTGATACCAGTTTGATCACCTCAACATCCCCTGGAGGACTCAGGGCCTGGAGGAGGAGTTTATCCACATGACATTGTTCCAGTTTCTCTGGTTCAACCCAGGGTAACAAGAAGGGTGATGGACATGGGCACAGAAGGGGCCCTGTGCTGCGGCTCTGCTGCTGGTTCTGTTCTGTGCCATCTGGAGGATGCCTGGCTCAGAGTGAGCATGCAACAGACCGTCTGAGCAAGTGAGCACAGGCACAGGCTCTGATATCAATGAGGCAAGGGATGCCCAGGCAAAGACAGGCTCATGCAGCCCAAATTCTCTGCCCGGCATCACTGATTAAACACAAACTTCTCATCCTTCCCTGTCAGGACTTCAAGAGGGAGATGGCCTAGGAGTTGACATCCTCATGATAGCAATTAAGTATGCCTAGGGTAATGCAAACCCTACAATGAGTGGCACAGAGAAGCAGCACTTATCTGGTTGTATTTTAATGACTGTTAAATTCTCAGTAATTGTGCTGGGCCCTGGGGACGTAACCTGCCAAGCGATTACGCTGAGCCAGGCCTTCAGAGGGAATCTGGTGGTGGGGGTGGGGATGGCATCTCTAGACTATGAGCTCCTGGAGATGAGGCTGGAACAGAGAGGGCCTGCCGGTTGCTCCTTTCCTTGGGCCTTGGTCTCGGCAGGGTCAGTCCCTCCCACATCCTCTGCAGAGCCTGGACCAGAGCACCTGGTGATGGCTTTGGGCGCATCCCTCACAGCAGTGAGCAGAGTGACTTGACTCGGAGTAACCACCAGTCCTGGTCTTCCTGGGACTGGGGGGACTTCAAGAATGAGGGACATTTGACCTTAAAATAAGGAAAGTCCCAAGCAAACCAAGACAACTTCAACTTCTTCGCCCTGCTTACTTCCTTACACATTCAGTGGGACCAGGCCTGGCTGATTCTACCAAAGGCTCATAAAGTGTGATGTCCTTTTGAAGAGGTTAGAGTGGCCCTACTCACCCCCTGCTTCAATTCCTATAAGGTACCCCAGGTGTGCCCCCACCAAGCAGTCCTCCTGGCCTACCAGTCAATCAGGGCACCAACAGGGAGGAGATGAAACACCCAAAGAGTTTCCTCAGTGAGTTTAATGGAGGGACTATTAAGAGATGAGGGTAGTTAAGAAAGGACCAGGAAGGGATGGTGAGGCACCTGGGAAGCCAAATTCCACCTGGGCCTAGAGGGATCTGAAGGTGGGGTAGCTGTCAGTAGCCCATCTCTTTCTGGGCTCTACCAGGCCATGGCAAGGAAGGGAGGGGCCAATGGTTAATAATATATATCCTGATATCTTCCTCCCACCTCCTACCAGTGTCTCCTGTTCATCACCTCCAAATAGAAACCAGAGGGAGCCTGGCTGATCAGCCATGGAATCAGCCTCCTGGGGCCCAGAGCAGGGAAGGGGTGGGCAGAGAGCAGATCTGGAGAACAGCCAACACATACATCATGAGGCAGTTCCCCAGAACTGAGCCTTGAAGCTTGAGTTCAAGACCCCAAGGCCAACCAGGCTATTCCTCCAAAGACATGAAGTATCCAAGGGTGTGTGGGCCTGGGATTCCCCTAGACCTTGCCTTGACTCCTTGCCTTACCTATAGCCAAGTCTCCTCTGTGTCCTCAGTTATCACACAAGGACAATGCCACCCACTGTATGGGGACACTGAGGACCAAATGAGAGTACAGGTAGAGCATGCAGTGGTGATCTATCATCTGCTATGAGAATGACGGAATGGGTGAACACTCAAAGTATTTCTTCACCCTTACTGGATTGAATTTGATCCTCTCATGATATTCATATGTAAAGTGCCCAGCATAGCACCTGGTACAAAATATCATCTTTGGTTTCTGGACCCTGCTGGTTCTTGTGAGATCTTAAATTTAGGTTAAGTAACTTGACTCTGCTTCCCCTTTGGTAAATGGGGATTGTTGTTTGAATATGTCCCCCAAAATTCACATGTTGAAATTTAAGCCCTGATGCAACAGTGTTGGGAGGTGGGACTTAGTAGGTGACTGGATTAGCGTTATTTCAGAAGTGGGTTGTTATAAAGGTGAGCCTGGCCCTTCCACACTTCAGCCATGGGATGACCCTGGCCAGATTCTGAGCCATGCTCTTGGATTTCACAGTTCCCAGAACCATGAGCTAAATAAAATTCTATTCTTTATAATTACCCAGTCTGTGCCATTCTGTTATAGGAACAGAAAACAGACTATAAGACAAGAATCAAAATGGCACCTGACACATAGGCTCATTGTGAGAATTAAAGAGGTGCCTAGAACATGCCGGGCCTATCTCAAGCACTCTAAAAAGGCTGGCTGCAGCCATCACTTTTGTTATTGCTGATATTAGGCGTAAATGAAATACCTGATGTAAAAACCACTAGCCCCATTTTACAAAGTAGGTACTTGTGACAGTCTTCATGTGTCAATTTGGCTAGGCCATAGTCTCCATCACTCAACCAAATGCTAATTTAGATGTTGCTGGGAAGGTATTTTATAGGTGTGATTAAAGGTCATAATCAATTGACTTTAAGGAAGATCATCCTAGGTAACCTGGGAGGACTTGATTGGTCAGGTTAGAGGGCTTGAAGAGACCTTGAGGCTTCCCTGATGGAGAAGAAATCCCGCCTTCGGTCACCAGCTTCCACCCATGCCCTAGAGTCCCAGCTGCTCCTCCTGAAGGCCTACCTTTCAGAGTCCAGACTTGCCTAGCCAGACCCTGAAATCACATAGACCAACTCCTTGCAATAAATCTCTTTATATTTCCTGCTGGTTATGTTTTTCCAGCTGATGCCTGGCTGATGCAACATCTGAGCCTTCGAAAGGTTAAGGAACTTGCTCAGGGCTTGCTCAGCAAGAGGTGGAGAGCTGGGATTAGGAACCAGAGCTTCTGACCTAAGCCTTGTACTTCCCCATTAATGGTGGGAGGCGAGCTGTGTGGCCAGGCTGGATCCTGACCTGCAGGGCTCACAGTCCCCATCCCCACAGCAGCTCCTGAGCTTTTTATCCCTCACTTCCCAACCACACCCTGCACGGTGAACTGTACTCCAGGCAGGTGGTAAGTGTTTGTCTTATAATTAAAGAGAGAAAGGCAGACCTACTGATGGGACAGCAGCCCTCAACTGTGGCAGGACCCTAGACCATAATGCCCTTCAGGAAAAGTCCCCTCAACCTACTAATATTTTTTCTTAACAAGATACCACCCCTCCCTCTTCAAAAACCATCTATTTCTGGTGCTGCACTAGGGGGTTGTCATGGCAACAGGCAAAGCGGGAGGCCCAGCAAACAGACTCACTTCTCTGATGGCTCTGTGGGGACTTCACTGCTCTCAGAGGCTATGTGAGCCAGCACCATCTGCTCTGAGCAGCAGCAACAAACGCAGACCACCCCCACCCCTCACTTTCTTCCCTCCTCGCCTCACACCCAGGCCCCAGGGGGCCAAGGACCCTGGTTGGAAGGGCCAGAGAAGTGCAGAAAACCCCAAGTTCCAATCCCAGTGCTGAAGTCACAAGTGGGTTGTCCCACTGTGCCATTTGGGCCCAGAGTGAGGGAGGTGTGGAGTTCCCCAGAGAGTGAACAGGACTGTCATCTGTGAAGGGGAGTGCTGGGTGGGCGATGCTTCCAAGGGCAACAGTGAGAGCAGAGAACTGACGTGTGTGGTCATTTCCTCCCAGAGCCACGCTGGAGCCAACTATTTCCTGTAACAGTAGGAAGTTAGATCACTGGATGGCTGGGGGTGGAAGGCACTTGTCCTTCTCCAAGGTCACATACATCGATGCCAGTCACCACCCCAGCCTTGGACTCTTCTCTGGGCCATTGCCACCCATCAGTCTGAACTAGTACCTATACCAGGCAAGACAGCATGTGATGGCAGACCTGTGGGTATCTGCCATGGATGCATGGGTGACAGGAGCAAACTGGACACATGGACTGCACACTGGCCATCCTCACCACACCTTATCCCACAGAGCAGGCACACCCGGACTGCCTCAGAGCCCCAGAGCATGTTGTCCCACAATTCTTAGCCATAATCCCACAAGGCAGGGTTCCAATGAGGTCACTTGCATGGAGTATGTGTCATAACTCCCACCATCACAGACCCTAGAGCCCCTAAAAGAGAAGCAAGGACCACCAGGCAGGAGTGTGTTTCCTCTCTGCATCCCATCCACCCTCCCATGTTTGTTTCTATGGATGGCCACACCTGCCTCCCGATTCTGCCTGAGAGTGTCACCTGATGAGTCAAAAACTAGAAAACAAAGGTCCCTCAAGAGTGGACTGGAATACTACTCAGTTATAAGAAATGATGGCAATCTAGCACCTCTTGTGTTTTCCTGGATAGAGCTTGAGCCTATTCTCCAAAGTGAGGTATCACAAGAATGGAAGAATAGGCACCACATGTACTCACCATCTACCTGGCACTGACTGATCAGCACTAAGGTGCTCACACAGTAGTAATATTCTTTGGGGGTAGGGAGGTTGGGAATGATGGGTAAACTCACAACTAATGGACGCGGTGAGCATTGTAGTGGCAGGGAAAGGGCATGTCTCAAATCAGGGTTGGGATGTGGCAAAATCATAATGTGTAACCAAAATGTACCCCCATAATTTCCTGAAATAAAAAAAAGTGAACTGGCATGTTCACAGAACACCACGCAGCAATGAGAATGAACACACTGAAATGAAATGTGGCATGGATGAAGCTTGCAAATACGTTACACAAATGCAGCCAATTACTAGAGAGTACATGCTTAGGACTCCATTGATTCAAAATTGAGAAATGGAGATGAGAAGGTAGGAAGTAGTGACCTTGGGGGGAAGGGGGCAGCAGGACAGCTGCTGGAGCACCTGTCAGGTTCTATATCTGGACTTGGGGCTTTGGTGCCATGGATAGTTCAGTTTGTGGAAAGTTTGTGAAGCTGTACACTTAAAATTGGTGTATGATTCTATAGTACATGTCATGCTTCAATAAACTTAAAAAATTTGAATTCAGAATTGCTTCCAGCAGAGGATGAGCCGATGTTGGATGTGCCATGAAACATTGCACTAGAGTTCTTCTTTAGTAGTAGGGCCATCCTTAAGGAAAGTGTCCCAGTAGGGGAAACCTGGCATCAGAAGGTGCCCAGTGTGGTGTGTGGCAATAGCACGATGCCAACTCATGTGTCAAGTAGTTACTTTGCTTTCCTGGATGACCTACGTTAACTTTCTTAAGAGCCACGCCTGGACCAAGACTTGCACCCAGGCGGCCCCACATTGAGATGATCTCACAATGATTGTAATGATATTTTGTCCTTTCAGGCTGGGCTGTCTGGGTGTAGCAATCAAGTGGTGTGTGGAGCCAGCAGGGTCCAGCAGGGTCCACCAGGAGACAGATGGCAGTTCCCACTGGGTGGTTTGTGGATGCTTTAATGAAGGGACTATCTTCAAGAGTGCAGCAGAGTACAATGAAACCATAAAGGGCAGTGTGGTACCGAGGACTGAGAAACAGCAGGGCACCATTACCTCCCTAGGCCAGGGGAAGAGGGGCCATTCAGAACCCCGGGAACTACAGGCTGTGTGGGGAGGGCCTCCTGACAGACGGGGATGCTGGCTTTAGAAAACATCCAGACCCCAGAGTTGCCATGGGGCAAACGGAGGGAATATATCCCCACCCCCTGACATCATGCCAGAGCTCCCCATTGGCCAAACCTATAGAGGAAGCCATGCAAGTTCCCTTCCATGGACAGAGGGAAGTGTGGGTAAAGGTGGAGAGAGATTTGGAGGGGAAAATAGAGGTTGCCCACCACAGGGACTCAGGCCTCTAGAGCCTGTCATTGCATCAAAGATCACACTGCATATTAAAAATTGATCAGTTTATATCATCAGCCAGTGGAAGGAGTAGGGGTGGATCTTCCTGCAGGGACGACTTGATCCAGAACATAACCACTCCTGGGCCTTGCAAGGTGTCTGCGTGCTGGCTCCGTCTCTGCCTGCCTTCTTCCCTCAACCAGCCCCATGCCACAGTGGGCAGCAGAAGACAGCTCTTCCCTTCCAGTTCCTGCTGGGAAAGAATAGGGAGGTCTCTGATTGGCCAATTTGGGCCCCTTATTCTAGGCAAGGTCTATTATCAGTTATGCATTCTGGAACTCGGGGAGTAGCCACAGTGTGGGTTGGGGGACCCACTGTACTCATTTTTAGGTAGACCTGAGCTAAAACCCCATTGATAACTGACCTTTGTAACTACCTACTCTGCTGGACCATGGTGACAGTCTAAGGCTTCTGGACTTGGTATCAGTTCAGAGCCAGTGTCTGGTAATCCCCAAGGAGTCTACCCGTCCCCTTTCCCCAGTGCAGCCACACTGGTAAATGGCCACAACTCCCTTTGAGAAAAGCTAGGAGAAAAATTAATATTTAAATTTCTGGCAGGGTGTCAGAGTCCTTTCTCAAAGGGTCCTGGGTCTGTACCCTGGCTCCAGTCTGGACTATTGCTGGAAGAAAAGGGGATGGGCGCCAGGCCAACAAACACACCAGAAATCACTTTACATGGCAGACACAGCCAGCGGGAACACGTTCCTGAGTGCCTACAGCTGAACTAAAAATAATAACCACAAAGGCAATGCCTCCAACAATGCCTGGCACGTAGCTGCATTTATTACGAATATTACATACATTATCGCAGTAGGTGCCTTGACTCACAGGGAGATGGTAATAATAATTCCTCAAAAGAGTCCTGTTTACACATGAGAGACCTGAGGTGTTGCAAGGGTAAGCAGTACCACCTAGGATCTGTATGACGTGGGCACTGAGCCTGGAAACAGACCCAGTCCCCACATCGGGGAGCTCTGATCCTCCCAAACTCCCACTGGGCCTTGCAGGTGGCCAGGTTAGCGAGCTGCGGACAGGGCAGCCCACGCACTCAAGCTTCTTGGGTTCGTTTGACTACGTAATTCTTGGTCTGGCTCAGATGAAGTTGTCCCAAGCTGCCAAGGCAGAGGACTTGAGCTTCTCTGGCGATTCCCCAACTGAGTCAACAGACCTAACTCCATGGCGGGGCTTCAAAAAGGCTGCCTGGGCTGCACCAGTGAGCCACACTCCTTGAGCTCCATCCAAACCTCTTCTGTTCTCTCTTCGGATGAATGAGTTGGGCTCTTGTGAGGACTTGGCAGGACCAGAATCACAGCTAAGGCTTGATTTGTTCCTTGCAGCCAGCAGCTCAAGATAGGTTTTGAAAAACAAGATCTGGATTTTTATACCAAGCCGGTGCCTTTCTAATCCACCCTCTGCTGCTGCAGGTTAAGAAGTGTTGAGGATCCAGAAAAGGATGTGACTCCCGGATGTCCTCATTTGATAGAGGCATGTCACCATCCCCTGATGTGCCCCTCACAGTCCTGTTTTAAGGAAGGAATGTGGAGAAGTGGAAGTGAAAATCACATTTAAAAGAAAAGGGCTGTACATGCAAAAGAGACTGGAAAAAAAAAAAAAAGTCCCCAGAATGAGGATAGAACTAGAGCGGACAGTGCTTAACCCAGACAAGCCCCTGCTGTTGCCTGCAGTGTGGGATTTCATTGCACATGAGGGTCTCCCTAGAGACCCCTCTTATTCAGAGAGATGTTGTGGGCCATCGAGTCAACAGATTTTTATTATGAACCAACCATGTGCCAGGCACTAACCACCTGAGTAACAAGTGTCTCTGGTAACAAACATGGATCAGTGAGGACAGACTGACGACCCCAGCGTCCAGGTAGCTCACAGGCACTTTTCTCTTACTGTTTGTGGCCACCATGGGCCAGCTAGAACATCCTCACCTCACCTCGCCTCCCCTCCTCAGGACTTAGGCTTAGCAGCATCTATCCTGAAACTTGCCTGTCAGTGTGACAGAAGGAAGGAAAGTTCTGGAGGGTCTCACATCGACACTTCATGCTCTAGCCAGGAAGTGACCTGGGCCACTTCACCCGTGACCCACTGGTCAAAACTGATCACATGATTGCCTCCACCCAGGGGACCAGGAAGTGCAGCCCTGTGGCCCAGAGGATGGGGTACTTGGCCCACAAGCATGGCTGACCCCATGCATGTGGGGATCGCTGGTGATGAATGTGTAAACAGGTGTTCTGGGGAGAACAGATTTGCCTGTCAAACTTGCTCAGGAACCCCTGAGATAACACAGCTCAAAAGTTTCTTCAGGACAGTACATGCCATGAGCCATCTTGTGATGTGGAGGGTTGGATATCTGCAGGAAGAGGACTTAGGAAAACAGCAATGCACACAATCTTTTATGGCAGTGGAGAGAATTTATAGGACTAGCATTCCATGGAAAGCACTTTAGGAAATGCTCTGAGTTATTACATGAAAAGCACTTAGCACGCAGTGCCTGGCTCACAGTAATAGTAGCAGCTCAATAAAGGTGAGCCATGGGTTCTTATTTAATAATTTCTACCTGTTTGCAGATGAAGAAGATGCCCAAGGACACAGGGATAATAAATGGTAGAGCTCATCTCTCTGTTGCTTGCCAGAATCATTAATGATCACAAAATAAAGAAGTTCCCAATATTGCCCATTCTGGAGCAGGACACACAGGTGCCCACAAGAGAAGCTCAACTAAAGATTAGCCCCTGAAATCGGAAACGTCTACCCTGTGGCTTTTGATTATAGGGTTTTCATTTGTAGAGAGGGAGAAAAAAAACCTTTGAAACCTCACATTCTTTACAAGGTGGCACGTCGCTACCAATCAGGGGTCACCTTGGTTTCAGTTACCCTGAAGTGTAACTGCTTTTCTCTCTGGGGTCCTCTTCAGGGACCCCCACGGTGAATGTTGCATACACGTGCTGTTGTGGACTCCTGTAGCTCATGTCAGACCGGCACAAATGTGTTCTGCATATTTAGTGAAAATCTAACCAAATGATATGGTAACAAACAGATATATAGAAAACTAATTATTAATTCTATTTAAAATGATCATTTTTATTAACAACTGCATGATGATGACAGTGTTGAAGATGATTTCCCGGAATGTGCCCCAAAGTCACCAGCCCGCCCCTGTGGTGGGTAGGGAGCCACACGTGGACTGCTAGTTTGGTGGGCCTCTTAAAGCCCTGCGTGTCTGGATTAAACAAGGTGCAGCTGAGCCAGCACGCCCAGTGGGGACAGCGCCGCAGTGGAGGGAGAATCTCAAAGAGTTGCAGTCAAAGAGTGAAAAGAAGTTGTGGATTTTCCACTGATTAGCCAGGGACGGCAGAAACCTCCTCATCTGTGACCACCCTGGGCATCTCTCCGAGCTGAGTGGGACTCAACTAAAATAAAAATAGAAAAACAGGAAAGGAGTTCTGCCTATGTCATCCCTCGAGGATTCTGGAAAGCACAGAGAGTGTTCTTAGGGAGCACTGACTTCATTCATTGAGGACAGAAATTGCCTTTAGAGAGAAACAGACGTCTTAGGTCTCAAACCAAGAACCAGCCCTGTGCCATGGGTCCTGGATCCACACACTGGGAGCCACCAGACCCCATGGGGGTGGGGGGTCGGGGGGCGGGCAAGGGTTTACACTGTTGTGATAATCCAGGTACCACAAAAGTGGTTTGGTGTGGGGAGCAGGAGAAATGAGGTCATTTCTCCAGTTCCATCCAGATTGTTGTAAAAGGTGTTAATTCTTTTTTTACGGCTAAGTTGGACTCCATGGTATACACATATCACGATTTATTAATCCACTCACAAATCGATGGGCATTTAAGTTTTTTATGTTATTAAATGGTTGTGGGGGGATTGAAAGAATAGTATTTTTGCAACACATGAAAATTGAGATTTGAATTTCAGTTCCCATAAATGTGGTTTTATTGGAACACAGCTGTGCCCATTCATCTGTGCATTGTCTATGGCTTCTTCCATGCCACGATGACACAGTTTGGTTCTTATACTACGTGGCCCATTACAGAAAGTTTGCCAACTCCTGGCTTAGAAGACCCAGCTCTTGAAACCAACTTTTGCATTAGGGGACACACTGCAATGACTCAGTATAAGTCACTAAAAGTCAAAGTTCTTACCAAGACTCAGGCCCATCTGTGTCCTCAGTGACCCCCTATCCAGTACTGGGGGAAGCGAAACAGCTGAGCCAGGAGCTAGTACTCAGTGAATGGAAGCATGTCCACTAGGACAGGCAGGAAGGAACCTGGCTTGGTGCAGCCCGGGATCCGGAATGTGACTTGTGGCTGGGGTCTGCTCTTGGCCAGAATCTCCCAGTAACCTTAGAGTTGGGACAGTAGGAAGAGGCCCGGTGGTCCTGAAGAAGGAAGAGTTGGTGCTTCTACACCAGCTGTGGCAGCATTACCCGAGTCTTCATTAGAAATTCACTTTCTCAGCCCCACCATGGCCCCCATCTGAGGGCAGGGCCCAGTGATCTGTTTTCACCAGCCCTCCAGGTGGACTCCCAGAGCCCCTAACACTTGGGCAGCTCCTGCAGGATTTGAGGGAGCAGATGTGGCCTTTGACAGATAATACCAAGCCCCTTTTATCTGCCTGTCGTTTTCTCTCTTTTTTCCACACACACAGAGGTAAAAAAGGGATGACATGGGTTGTATTACGTTTGAACTAAGATTCCTTGGCCAGGAAAGAAAAATAAAAGCCGACAAAGGTAGTCTCAGTTCAGTGGAGGTCAAACTCTCACTTTGATTTGGTTTTATTCCCTCCTTGACAGAATACTCATTACCTTCTGGTTCCTGGAGCTGAGTCAAGCTGTACAAAATGCCTTAAAATACAAAAACATCTTTCTTGGACTGTACCTGCTGACTGAGTCAAATTCCTTACTCTACCATGGTTTTAGGGGAAGGGCATCTTGGTAGGGCTGTCTGCAAGGAGGAAGACCAATAGCCCCCATGATGCATAATTGGGTCTGTCCAGCTCCCCTTCTGCTTTCAGAATGTGATTTAAAGGCAGAGACAGGCTGAGTTAAAGTGGCTTTTGTCCCACCCTAGCAAAGAAACACCAAGATACATTTGCAAACGTGCCAGAGGTTTTAATGAAAAATTAGAAAGGTGCATTATTTTACAACACCACAGCAAACGATTCTTTTTCTGTAAAGACATGGTAAAACATATATAGGGTTGCTTAGCGCATTCATGACAAAAGAAAGATGTAATCCTTGTATAAGTTACATATTTCACATGGGCTGGATGTGTACTTGGACTTGTAAACATTGGTGATAGTTTTTTAATATATTATCATATAAGCTGCAAAACAATAAATAACTCTGATATTCATTTGGTAGTCTCTTTCTGCTAAACTTCAGAACAGCATTCTAAAGCCATTTGTGAAGGTGCCCTCTCCATCCATGGAGAAGACCAGAGAAGATAAACAAAAGCAAAGCAGTTAACAGTAGGCTTCTTTGAACTTGGTCCTCTGTGGACCAGTTGGAACCACTGGTCCTGACAGATGCAGTGCAGCTTCCCACCAAAGATGTCTAGCACGTTGACTGCAGTTGGGCCTGTCATCCAAGTCCTGAATGCTCACCAAGGTGGGAAGATAGGTCTCTGCTAAGCGCTCAGGACAAACTGTGCCATCCTCCTGGAAGGTAAACTGATCCCTGGGGTCACTAACCCCATTGCTGGTAGAACTTTCCTGACTTCCATCACCCTGCCCCCGGAGTGTTCTGGCGGGCTTTGGCAGCATCTTCATCAGAACCAAGTCCAGGTCCTCTTACCACACAGTTGCAAATGTCCAGCAATGCCGGAAAAAAAGAAGAAAAACACAAAAATCCAGAGACTCATAGATACCCAGTCAATGCACACATGCACATGCCCCAAATAAATACATGAGGGTGCGTATCCCCATGACCCATCCCTCAGAATGGGCCCCCAGTGAGTATATGCCAGTCATTCTGATGGGTGTGACTTTGAAACTGGTTCAAGCTTAAGTTCCACACCTGGGGTCACAAATGATGGGTTTTCTTTTTGTGTGTTTGTTTTGAGGTACAAGGATGCAGCTCACTGAAGTTAAAAATATTATACATCTAAGAGGGATTATCAGCAATTTCTGGGCCTGCTGGGAATAGACTAAAAATTCTTCCTCCTTGTTAATCAGTTCGGTAGTTTATATTCCACTCATCTTTGATGTCTTTGTCCTGTGTCTCCTACATTTAATTGCAAACCTCCTAATGAACATTTTTGGACATAAATCCTCAATTCTTCCAGTTGGGGTAAATCTTTTATTTAAATTTTACTCAAGGATGCAACAGCTTCACTTAAACCCAAAGCAGGGTCTATGCAGCGAAGATTTCTGATAAAGCAGGGAGTGGACTGAGATGACCTCGTAAGGTCCTCTCCAGCCCTAAAAAGGCTGTCAAAATGCTATTTGTGGGCTGAATAAACAAATATATAATTAGCCTTCTTCAGGAGTGTGCTCTTCTGAGGAGCCATCAAATTATAGAGAAATCTTGTTAATTGTGGGTTCTGCTTCATTGGGTTCCCACTAATTGAGTTTTTCCTTTCATGAGATTTTTAGTTTTCTACCCAACTTCTAAACTTCAGCTTGAGAAAATGAAACAGTTGCCCAGGCATGTTCTTTCTGATTCCACTCCCTGCTCATGGGGCCATGCTTCCAGACCTCATGCATCTTGAGAGCCTGTGGGCCACTGGGATTCTCATCTTGTGGGCCAGGGACTTGGCCATCTAGTGCACCACAGTGGCCCTTACTGAGACTGACACACAGCAGGTACGCGGTGTGCTCAGTGAGTAGTGGCCAAGGCAGCAGCCAGCCCTGCACAAGGGGGCCCCGCAGAGCTGCTGGGCCCACTGTTGCTGCAGCTCCCATCTGGTGGCTGCATCCTCCTCTCAGTTAAAGAGAGGTAAGACTTTCCATAGGGTTTATCAGGGGAGAAGAGAACTTTGTATCCCTGGAAAACACTCTTACCCATACCACTATCCAAGTGACTGGGATCATCAAGGAATGCCCATTTGATGGGAGAACCCATCAGCAGAAGGATTAGAGGGGCTGGGTGGGTACATGAGTCTACAGAATGACACTACCTGAGACATATGAGGGCCCCAGGGGAGAGGAGCTGGCCCCCACCCAGGAACCCACCCCATGCTGGAAGGACTTGGCCCTGTCCCTCCTCCTAACCCTCCACCAAAATGTCAGTCTAGTACATGAGGACGCTTAGTTCACTTCATCCTCAGCAGCAGCTGTCTGGGAGACACCTGCTTCTCACCTGACCATCTCATCTTTTCTAGGAGAGGTTAAGAAGTGACTTACCAGGGCCATGTGGCCTGATTAGAAATTGAGTGGAGGAGGGAAGCCAGGGCTGGATGCTTAGGAAGGCCCCTGACATCTCTACCCAGTGTCTGATGAGCAGGAAGAGGCCAGGCTGAGAGCTTGCACTTCTAGAGGTCAAGGCTCATGGCTAAACTTTACAGGACTCCATCCTCAAAAATCAAGTGCTGTTCTCTGAGTGCTGGAGGTCTCCAAGGAACTGTATTGAAATCTTCCAAGAGGCCAGAGTTAGGATTGAAAAGTGAGTGGGAGAATGTCAAAAATAAAAACTTCCCGAATAAAGTCTTCTTGCCCCTCAAACACTTCTTCCTCTCCTCCCTCCAGGCCTGGTCCCCCCTTTCTGTCCTCCCAACAGTGCCTTTCATGGGCTGGGACCAACTGTCACCATGTCAGGGAGGTGCCGGGGACAGGAAGCGAAGACCTACCTCCTCAGATGCCCTGCCCACCCATGAGTCCCACAAAGTTTCAAAAGAAATCCAGGCAGCCCCTGGGGGCAGATTCCTAGCCTGTGTTTTGGACAGGCAGTCACACCAGCGGTGGCAGGACAGGGATTTCCATCACTGCTCAGTCCTTCTGGAACAAGCCCAACTTTCCAGATCCTTCCTTCACAGATGGGGAAACGATGGCTCACAGGTGAGGCACATTCTCCAGATGATGTGTTTGAACATTGCCCTCCCCCTCTAAATCATTCTCAGATCTGCCACCCAGGAAAGGTGGCCGGCCTGGGTCACATAATGCAAAGTGGAGAGAGGGGCCCAAGAGAAATTCCCCCATCCCACAGCCAGGCCTTTTGTCCTGTGCAGGGGGCCACTGCAGGATTTCAGGGAGCCCATGTCCTGCAGTCATATTCTGCTGCAAACTGTAGCCCACTTGGGTCCGCTAGCTCACCCTTCACGCCAGACAACTTACTACTGCTGGTCTCAGGTCTGTCCTCCCGGCTCCACTGGCAAGGGGAAATAACATCTGAGGACAAAGGTCTGCATGATTAATAGGAATCAAAGGCTTAGTCTGAGCATGGTTCTCATCTTGGAGTTTTATCTGTGGTGCCCAGCACAGAGCTGGCAGATCCCACAAATACTAGCTGGCCTGGAACTTTCTCCTAGCCAATACCCACCCAACTGAAACATTCCCTCCCGAGCAGGAAGCCCCCCACCAATTTGATTTACCTGGAAACGACACCCCTCTGCCTTCTCCTGAGGCATGCCCCCATGTCCTTCTCTTGTGGCAACTGGAGAGGAGAGGACAAGCTTGAGGACAGGCATCCTGAAATGTGCAGTCAGAGCATCTGGCTTGGAGTTGTAGCTCTGCCTCTTCTCTGAGCCTTGTCACTCCCCCAAATGGGGGTGCCCCGGCCACTCCTGCCCAGCACAGAGAACGAGTGTGTGGTGGGACGTAGCATCTTCGTTTGCACAGTACTGCACTCAATGCAGGTCTAAGAGCTCTCATCATGGTTTGGGCCCCAGCAGAGCAAAGGCCAGGTGACTTGAGGCAAGATCCCTTGCAGGGCCAACTGGCCTCTATGAGTGGGGAACATATCCTCCCAGGGAGCAAATATAGCCCTGAAATAAGGATAAGCCAGCACAGGACACAGGGTAGAACTGCACTTTTGGGGTATATCTGAAGGCAGATGCAGCGGGGAGAGATACCCCTGTCCTAACTGGGAAGGGTGACCTCCAAGGCCAGGCCCGTGGGCTGCTATGCAGCCATTCACATCCCACGGCTCTGTTCAGCTTTAAGGCTTTCTCTCTTGAAAGCAGGACACCTCCCACAGTCAGGATGGGAGGAGAGCCTACCAGGAAATTAAGCAGCAATGCAGCACAGGACTACTGGTTAATTAAGCATCTAACTGGGAAGGAGACACCTGCAGCCACAGGTATCCGGGGAAAGACTTTCCAAAGCAGTTGGTGTCAGCCCAGCCCATCCTCCCCAGGCTGGTGTCCCATCAGTAGCAGGCACTCTGGGACCAGTGGGGGCCTCGAGGACTTGGGAGCCTGGCCTTTAGTCTGGAAATGAGAAAACTCGGACCCAGAGAGATGACTCGACCCAGGTCACACAGCAAATCACGAAGACAAGGTCCTGGTTGGATCCGTGTTCCCTGGGCTCCCCTCCCTTCCTGCACCATCCCACCCCACCCCAGCCTCTGCCTCCCCTAGAGGCCTCTTCCCAACATCAAGTTCATGTTGTAATCTCTGGTGGGGGCAGCTTTGCTCCAGAGCTCCTCACCAGGAGATGCCGTCCCCAGGCCACCAGCACTCATGATGGCAGACACCCCTGGATCTTCTGACACCCTCAAAGGACCCTGTCATGGGTACCAGACATGAGGAGCGGCCTCATCTCCACGGGAGAAACACATAATGGGAGCAGGTGCTGAGCACAATCAGCTCAAGCTCCCACAAGGGTTTAGCCGCCTTCCATCCCTGGGGGCCTGGTCACAACATCAGCTGTTCATAAAACCAGTCAGCAAGCAAGTTCTTCATGCCAAGCAAGCCCAAGAACTTACTTTATACCGCATTTTTCTTTTTTTTTTTTTTAAGTGTCATGCTAATCTTTGGTAATGCTGTCAGAAGACTTCAGGACATGTCCCCAGGATGCTTAAGTAAAAGACCAAGTAGGTCTTATTTAGAAATATTCCCATATGCAAATTAGAGCTAATGTTCATCAAAGAAAAAACAGCAATTAACTCCACCTAAACAAGAGGATGCCACAGAACGCAAGTTTGCTGAGACTCCAGGATCTGTTTTTAGACTTTTATTGTTAGAGGAGGACCAAGGAGGGACACTGAGATTAATAGTTGTTCCAACAATGCCTGAGGCTCAGGCTAGGGTTATTATAGGACAGGACCTTAAAAGGAACTTACTGTGCACACAATGGGGAGCCAGGGACGGTTCACGAGCACAAGAACAACTTGAATAACTCAGGATCTAACCAGTTTTTGAAGGGCCTTGAAGGCTATGCTACCTCATTTCTCAGGCATGGCAGGGTCCCCCCTGGTCGCAGGACGGGATCTGTGCCCCCTGCGCTTCCACACTACTGTGCCTTTGCCCGTGCTGTGCCTCTGCCTAAAATAGCACCCACCTGCTCCACAAAGCCTGCTGTCAAAGATTTCCCAACACCAGTTCTTCAACGAGACTCCATCACTTTCTTTCCAGAGTTTGATGTCCAGTAAAATGTCCCAGGAGTCACCTTGGACTCGGGCCTTGCTTTTCTGAGAAATGCAAACATGTCTGAGCACACGAGCACAGTGCTTGGCACGGAATGGGTACCAGTAAATGCATCATGTCGAGTTCTCATAGGCACCCTAACCAGTAGGGGCTATTTATAATCTCCGACTTAAAGGTGGAGAGGTGAGGCTGAGAGGCAAAAAACCACTACCCACCTGTGCGTGGCAGAGGCTGGTCCCAGATGTGTGAGATGTCATGGCCTCAGCAGCTTCCAAGTTCCACCACGCTGTTCTATGAGGGCAAGAGTCATCCGCTCTTGCCTCTCTCTCAGGGCCCTAAAGCAGAGAGGTGGGCAGGTGCAGGGCCACGGAGGCCCAGGCATCCTGTGTCACTGTGTGTATCCCCACACCTGGCAGTCTCCACCCGAAGTACTGCCACAAGAAAAAGGTGTGGACTCAGTTCCCTGGTGACGTTCTCATCATAGGGTCCATCCACTCCAGGGTGAAACGTCACGAGCACACTTCTGGAGTCTGAAGATGGACCAATCACCAGCCTTACGGGAAACGCCCAGCCTGGGCAGCTCCCAGCCCTCTTGTGCATGGCACACTCGGCCCTGCCAGGAGAGTGCCGTTGAATAGCCAACGGATGGTGGTTTTCATCACAGATTCGGATTAGTTTCCAGGGACACACCAAATGCCTGCATTGAATGACCCCGTTCCCACTCTGGCAAATTCAGATGCGCCTTAATTATGGCAGTGCACAGCCATTTGGGCAAGATGCTGAGACATCTGACTGCCTTTATTCTGTGACTGTCCTCCCCTCTGCAGGGGCTGCCCTACATTTGCTGCCACTATGACCAGGGCCATAGAAGGTTTGGCCCCCAGTATGTTCACCCATGATAGAAACAAGGACCAGGGCAGCCCGGAGGAGGATGTCACTGAGTCTATCAGGGCAAAAGGGTCACAGGCAGAAAGGAGGCGTGAGATGCTCTGTCCATGCCTCCAAGCTGGGCAGCAACAGGGAAACCTTCCAGGTGGTAGGAACAGCACAGGCAAAGGCAGAAGTGGGAATCCACATGGACAAACTTTCCTGATCAAAGTGAAAGTTTCCTTAGCCACTGCAGGTAGGCTGCTTCCTGTTACCAGAACTGACAAGGCTATGCTATAGAACTTGTCAGAGCCAAGAGCTCAAGGACAGAAGTCACAAATTTTAGCCCTTAATGACCAAGAGTACTGCCATAACAATAGATTACATTATGATTACTAACAAGGAAGGGCTTGGTAATCCTTACCACCTACCAGATGCCAAAATATCCCAACTTCTTTGTAGAGACCCTTACAACAAGCATTTCTCTGTGCTTTGTGTCTATTTATAGCTGGACCATCCCCACCCAGTGTTCAGGGGATGATGCTCGCCCAGCACAGAAGAGGTCCACGTGAGAAGTCAAATCCCGAAGCCTTGCCCGGCTTTGGCAGTGAGAGCCAACATCCATGGACGCCTCTCTTGAATCTGCAGTTAGTTCCCCTAACGGAGGAAAACAAGATTTAATATGACTTATTTATCCACCATGAAAGCAGTAACCACAGAAATCCCCAGAAAGCCAAACGTCAAATGTATAAATCATGGCTACACAACATCAGTTACATTGTTTTCTTGCCAAAAATTCCTTAACCTGAGGAAACAAGTAGACAGAGCCGATCCTGGGGCGTTCTCCAAGACGCCAGCCTTGGTTCTCAAAGCATCATCGTGAAAGACAGGGGTGTCCTGGTTGGGGGGTCTGGGATGAGGAGACAAACAAGCACGGGACATGATCCTGGGCTGCATCTTAAACTCACAAAAAAGCCCCAAAGGACGATTTTGGAGCAATTGGAGGATTTATTGGATAATATTGCATAAATGCTAAATTTCTTAGGTGGAACAATGGTACTACTACGTAGGAGAATGCTCTCTTTCATGGCAGATAGATAATTCTTTCTTTGGCTGAACCACCTAAAAGTTGCAGAAATTATACTTTGTCCTTCAAATTTTAGTGTGGTTGTGGGAAGGGAGAGAAGACACTAAGGAAAGGTGGTGTCGACCTGAGGCTGGGGGTCTGGGTGACAGGTTAGGGAAGCTCATCAGACTGTTTTTCCAACATTTTTCTGTAACTCCGGAATTTTCAAAAAAAGTCTGGGGGAATCATAGCCATAGACTTGTTTTCCTGAATTGGCAGCCTCTATCAGGGTGTGGTCAAGGAAGAACCACATAGCAGGGGTTCTCGCTTCCGCTTCCGCTTCCAGGAGCCCAGGAGGCAGCGGGCCTGGCTGTGTGCCGACCATCATCCTCTGTGCCATTGCTTGTTTCTCTCCGTCTTCCCAGGTCCCCATTCCCTGCCAAACTAGATGATTTTGGCTTGCGTTTTGGTGGCTCAACCTTCAAATGTGCCCAGTGGTCAGGAACATCCAGGCCAAATGTCTTTTGGGGGCAAATTCATGCTGTACCGAGTGCCTATGCGTCTTGCCCACTGCCCCACTGTGCCGATGAAGAAGCAACAGAGGCCCTGGGAGTCAAATGACCACCAGGAGCTCAGTGGAGCAAGACAGGACAACAAGGGCCCAGCCCAGCCCCCACTTCCTCACCTAGGATGCTTCCAGGGTCCCCGTGCAAACCACGACTCTGGAGGAGGAAGCGCAATTTAGACCCCCAGGCAGCTAGCCTGCAGGGACCAGGCCCCAAATCTCAGCACTTTGAAGACACAGTTTTTCACAGGGAACAGCATCCATCGCACTGATAGGATGGACACATTCTAGCACACACCTCCCACCTTGCTCAGAGGCCCTTAGTGAATATCTTAGGACCTATTTTTAAAAGAATGTTACAAAAAGAAATGGGGCCATAAACCTCAGTGAGAGTGATTTTCCTACCTTGACCTTTGTCTTCTCCTACCCTCCCCCATCCAATGCACACAGGCAACAGAGGCCTCTACATAACTGTTCCCTCCAGCTTCCAAATGCAAGTGATTGTCACTGAGAATTGGACCCGTAAGGCCTTCAGACATGGATGGGGCAGAGAAAATTGGCCTGCCTAGGCTTATCTGTGGGCATCTTAGTTACTGTCCAGATGTTCTCCTCATCAAGGCCTGTGCGCAGAGAACAAGCAGGTGAGCCAAGATTAATCAATCTCCCCCTGTTTTAAGGGTAGGCTTTTAATGAGTACCTCCCAAGGAGGCTCTTCAGATAACGATCGATGTCCATTTGCTTTCTCTCCTGGAAGGATTATGGACCCAGTGGGTACTCCTGGGCAGTAAAGGACCTGCTGTGATCATGCCCAAATTCAGACATTCCCCTCCCAATCGGCCATGCACTGTGGGAACACACAGTTGCCTCAGAGAGCAGGTTTAAATTTAGAGCACCAGGCAGCTTGCCGTGCTTAAGGGACCGCTGCCTTGGTTTCAAGATGGAGTGGTACAGGCAAAAAGAACAGATCTGATCCAGCTCTGGGGATGACCAGGTATTTTAAAACCTGGAAAGATACTTGGTTCACTCCAAGGTAAGAAAAGAAGAAAGTCCGACAGGCCAAGATAGCACCTTCCACCCTGTGTGGGTGTGATGAAGATTAAAGTGGGATAGTCTCCAAGCATTGGGCCCAGGGATCTTAGGGATAATCAGTGCCACTGGCCACCTTCCTTCTGTCTCTGATAGAGTGGACAGATGAAGATTGAGAGCCCTTATATTTCTGACTCTCACTTGACCTCTTTTCAGCCAAGTATCAGGGTATGTCAAGTTTTAGGGGCTGGCTGGTGGGCCAAACTCCCTGATTCTGGTGGAATACGTGGCTCTTAGCTCATTCTAACAGAAGCTGAATCCTATATCCAAACACTCTGGTGTGATGTCATCTTCCTTGCTGAGTGGGCATGGTTAACTAGAGGAAAGGTATGAGAATCACCTGGCTAAAAAACAACCAGGTGCAAGAGGGAGAAAGAGAGACTTGGGCCTGAGACATGAGAGGTCCAGCAACAACGGATCTTTGATCATTGCTGTTTACAGCCTTCTAAAGCAGCCCAGAAAATTGGAGAAAGGGAAACCTATGAGAAGAGCTAGATCCTGGCTGTGTGACCTTAGGCAAGTGTTCACCCCCTCTGGACCTCAATTTCCTTCTCTGAAAATGATGGAGTTCAGTGAGATGACTCCGACTAAGCTTCCTCCTGGCTCTGAGGATTTGATCTAATGCTTATCGAGTGGTGGAGATGTCAGCAGAGATCCTTTATCAAGAGAGAAGACCCCCAGAGACCCTTAACTTGGTCTCTGCCCCAAGAGATTGGATGTGCCTAGAGAACTTGGCTGGAGACTGTGGTAGGGAACAGATGGACCATCTGAGAAGATGACCATCACAAGGGAAGAAAGCCAAGGTTCACACCCTCCCCTAAACACTGAGCATAAACTAGGATGTTTAGCTGTGGAAGAGACTCAGTGGTCTTCCTTCAGGGGGCTGAACTGGTAGCAAGGAGCAGAAGGCAGGAGGAAATAGAACCCAGACCAATTGTGAGTTACCTCAGATACTTAAGTCAGTGGTCACCACATAAGAAAACTTTATCCTATATTCCTTATTTTTTAAAAGTCAACTCTGTGAAAATATAGAGCATTTTTCCGTATTTCCCTGGGAAGAGAGGAGGTCCTTGTTACTTGAACCATTCAAGCAGAAGTACGGCCCCCACATGACCACTATGCACAGATACTTCAGTGGGGCAACCCACTCTGTGTGAAGGGTTGAGCAGTGTCCCTCTGCCTCCCCCTACAGGGCCTGGCACATGCCCCCGTGGGGAACAGCAGGCACCCTCATGTGAGGACTAGCAGGGCACCTTGGTGCACTGGAGACAGCTCCTCAGGCCCTTCTGGGGTCCAGGCTGAGACTGTGTCTCAGTTTTGGCAAGGACCAACCAGCTCTGTGACATTGAACAAATCACTCATCTTCGGTGTCATTTATATATCAGATTATCACCCACACCCCCCATTTGAGGGTACATCTTACAAAGGTTTTCACGAGAACCCCCACATTTATCCCAGGCAGCCTCCTCCAAAGCATAAAGCACTTGGCAAATGCAACAATCTCTTCCAAGAGAAAAAATAAGTTAAAAACAACTGCTTCTATTCTCTGGACACACTTCAGGGCCCTAAATAGGACATTCCACAAAACAAAAATCTTAAAATGAATAAATTGATAAAGACCTTTAAGCTGGAGCACTGTCAACTTTGGCCTAGAGAATCTGAGGTTCGCAGACTCCTTCGAAGGCCCTGTGTTCTAGACGAAGGGGAAATTTCAACAAGGGATGTAGCATTAAAGTACATGCACAGCCTTTTCAGAGGAGTCTTGAGTGCTCCTGCGTTTCAGCCCAGTGGCCCAAATAGCGTTCAGGTGCTGTCTCAAAGAAATCCTGTAGATCTACTCTTTCTAGGGAGCAAAGCCTCCTTTCTGGGAGATCTCGCTGGGGCCTGAGACAGGCCCGTGAACGTGCTCCTTCTGAGTAGTACAGCCAAAGTCCATTTCCATCCAAAAGCCATGAACTTCCAGTTTACGGAAAAAGGGAGTGGAAGGATGGGTGAATGGGTGATTTTTAGAAATGGCAGAGATGGTAATGAGGGAAATTAAAGTCCCCTCTGGGAATTGGGAGGTCAAACTGTCCTTTATTCCTGCCAACCTAGGGGCCTCCTATGTACTATATTCTACAGCCTAAACTGCCCCCCAAGAGGTTAGCAGCTCTTCCCTTTGGAGTGTTTCCCTTACTCAGAGTGGGAAAGAATTTCTACACTGCTCAAAATTGTCCCCTGAGATTGGCAAGTTCCCAGTAGGCCAAGACACAGATCCTTGCCTCTAAACTCTTCCTGAGACCAACATGAACTTATTTACAAATTAAATGCAAGTAGAGACAATCTTTCTTGAAATATATATTTTAATGAGGAATACCCTGTCACTTTTCATTAGGACAATGAGAAACCACATCCACATAATAGCCACTCTTCCAAGCATTCCAAAACTAATCCTTATTCATGCAGGTAGATGCTGCACAAAATCATCAGTAGGAGGGAGATAATAGACACTGTGGTTCCAACAATTTTCCAGTTTCCCCTAACAATTCCAGTTTCACGGTAAATTGTTGGAAGTGGTGGAAGTAGAGATGATAAAATTAAAAATGTCTCTAATAAATTAATTGGCTTTTGATTATTCCATTGCTAGTTTTGTTTTCTTAAAGTACATGCTTTTTAAAATTTTTTGAACTGGCAAGCTAAAATGATCCAGGTTATCTTGCCTGCCCGCCCCCTAAAAAAAATGTTGTTAATTTAGAAACTAGCATTTAAAAAATATTATCATGACCCTATCTGGGATAAAGACTGCTTGTGAAACATGCTTGATTTGGCACAATCATAAATCAAAAACCTCATAGGTTTTTTTGTTTCATTTGGAAGCAGCCAAAAGCAGGCTATGGCAAAATTGTTATGGGAAAAATACCTGATACTTCCCATTTTGTCACATTACACACACACACACTCACACCATACACAGTCACCCAGTCCTTGGGGAGAAAGGAGTCAGGTCAGAGACCCCGCTACGGGTGGGCAACCGAAGACTCTCAGCCTGGTGTGCAACTTTGGGTTGGGTCTCCTCTCAGCTGTCTCCGTGGTCTCGGTCTCACACCTGTCTTGGGAAGGCCACCCTGGGGATGGGGCAGGTCGGGAGAGAAATATAAGGCATAGCCTGCTGGGAAGGGGGAAGAAATCCATGCTTCATGCTCAGATTTGAGTTTCAGAGGAGGATGGGCCTTTTGTTTTCCCTTGGGCCTGTTCTGTCTGGGTAGAAAGGTGGAGAGAAAATGAGACCAAGAGACCAAGAAAGGAGAGAAAGTAATGATGACAATAATAATAAATAAATAAGAAAAGACGAGTTGGATCAATGGAACTTAATGTTAACTATGAAGAATGATTTTTCTGTTTCCCTCCCACACTTAAATCGACCTTCGACGTCTCATCAGCCTGTGGTGCTCGGCGGTAAAGCTCTGTAACCCAGGAGAGACAGAGCTCATAGGGGACGGAAAGAGGCTGTTTTTTAATGTGCTTGGTGAGATCTCCTCGATCTTGGAAGAGATGGATGGGGGGGGCCCGGCACTGGCGGCTTCCGGCTCTGCCTCGGGGGGGTCATCACCGTCCTGCTGCGAGTGGTAGCACGTGCAGGTGCACACAGACAGCAGATCGGCGAAGTCCAGCCAGTACCTGCGCCGGGACGGCCGCTCCTCCTCCTCGATCTGGACGGCCGTGCTGCCTTGGTTTCCGGTGAGGGACGGCCTGTCCTCAGCATCGCGCCGCTCGTCCTCGCTGTTCATGGTCAAGAACCGGAGGACGACCAGGTTGAGGAAGGCTCCGATGACGGTCAGCCCCACCAGGATATACATGAAGCTAAAGGCCACGTAGACTGGCTTCTTCTGCAGCGCGCCCCTGCTCTGCAGGGCCACGTAGTCCCCGAAGCCGATGGTCGTCAAGGTGATGAAACAGTAGTAGTAGGCATGGAAGAAGCTCCACTCTTCGCACTGGGAGAAGGCGGCGGCCCCGATGCACAGCGTTCCCATGCAGGAGAAGAAGCCCACGGTGACCATGTTCTCCATCGACACGTCGGTGTTGCGCAGGCCGCAGCACTTCTTAAGGCGCTTCAGCAGGTAGCGCACGAAGGTGTTCATGCGCTCGCCCAGGCTCTGGAACATGACGAGGGTCAGCGGGATGCCCAGCACAGCGTAGAACATGCAGAAGGCCTTGCCTGCGTCGGTACCGGGAGCAGCGTGTCCATAACCTGGGGAGGGACGAGAAGAACAGGAAGAAGGGTAAGGAGAATGCTCTTGAGGTGGGGCATGGGGTTCTCCTGGAGAGAGAACAAATTAAAAAAAAAAATTCACATGAGGGTCGGAGCCATTGCAGTGGGGAGCCCTTGGGGCGTGCTGTAACCTGAGAGGAAAGAGAGAACAAGGGAAAACCGATAAAATATCACTTAGGATTTGGCAACAAGGAGTTCTGATGGCATGCCACTGTTGTCTTAGAGTAACACAAAGTTTTAAAAAGAAAAGATTCACTACTGTGGAACCAAGCTCAAGGGAGAAAATCATTTATGCCCACCATGGACTAAGAGTCAAAAAATTAAAATTCTAACTGCTGTTTGCCTGGCACTGTGCTGAATCCTTTTCTGTACATCAACTCATTCTACCTTCATCACCCTATAAAGCAGACATCATGATTCCAATACCACTGACCAGAAAACTGAACTATTATTTAATAGCAAGTTTGATTTCTTCAGAGTTGGGATTTAAGCCCAGAGATTTCAGCCACCAAGAAGAATGGGGCTCAAAAGCAGAGACTTAGAATCAAGAGAGGTGATGGCGGAGGGAGATAGAAATGCTGCAAGGGCAGGAATTTCTATCTGTTCTGTTCACTATTGTATTCCCTGGACCTACAAAGTAAAATATTTCTTTATTAAACAAATTTGTACCACTATATGAATGTAGGCTTGATAGAGAAGAAACAATCCTTGAAGACTATATGTAAATATTTCTGAAACTCTTGATGCAATTTTTTTTTTTTTGAGATGGTCTCACTCTGTCACCCTGGGTGGAGTGCAGTGGTGTCATCACAGCTCACTGCAATCTCCTGAGCTCAATCAATCCTCCTACCTCAGCCTCCCAGAGTGCTAGGATTACAGATGTGAGCCACCACACCAGGCTGATGCAATGTCAAACCTGTATTTCATCATATTCAAAATAAGGACATTACTTGCAGGGTCACTCAGGTGGTCAGGGATGATGCTGGAAGCAGGATAGTGTGCCCAGTGTGGCAGAAGGACCACAGGATTCAGTAGGTTCTAATTCAAGTTCTGGGACTAATACCACCCAGAAAAAAACCTGGATCATGGACAATATTTGGATGGAGAATTTAAAGGATGAGCCTTGTCTTCTAACACCTGAAATCCGGTCCCATCAAGAAGAGCTTCATGAATGTGACCCCAAACCACACGGTCATGGTCACAACCAGTTACATTACCTTGGGCCCTAGACAACTTCTCCCAACTCAAGTTTTTTGTCTGTCATATGCAATAATAGTTCCCAGGAGGGGCTGTTGTGTGGATCTGCTGAGATCAGAGAATACCTAGCCCTGGGCCTGATCCACAGCGAGGACCTGTGAGACCTTAAGACTTCCATCCCTACCTGCAGGAAGCCCCCCTGACTGCTCCGGCCTCCACTTCTCTGCCAGGCTTCAGTCTGCCTGTGTCTTTCCCTTGGCATGAACACGTGCCAAGACCCACTTGCCCCATCTCTCACGAGAGAAGTGACATCACATGTTTGCCTGTGGAAGGTCTCTTCCTCACCCTCAATCCCACTACCCTAGCCCTCACTGAGCTCTGGCCCCTCAGAAACCCCTTAGTCCTTACAAGAAGAGAAATGACAACATTGGAGTCAGGCCAGGGAGGATGGGATAAGGAGATAGATCTTTTGTGCTCCCTTTCCTGTGGATGAAAATCCAATCTGAGACCAAAGACTGCATTGTTCTCACTTATAAGTTGGATCTATGCATGGTCATACAGAGTGACTTAATGGACATTGAGCCTCACGAGGGGAGAGGAGGTATGGGATAAAAAATTACCTATTGGGTAAAATATACACTATTCAGGTGCTGAGTATATTTAAAGCCTTGACTTCTCCACTATGCAATTCATCCATGTAACAAAAAAACCACTCGTACCCTCTAAATCTACTTAAATAAAAAAAGACTATCCAATCTGAAGAATAAAGCCTTGGGGATATATAGGACAATATCAAAAGGTGTCCCATAAGGAAAGGAGAAAGCAAATGAGACCAAAAATATAGAAGAAATGATGGCTAAAATGAACAAAATTTGGTGAAAGACACAAATTTATAGATTCAAGAAGCTCAGAAGGGCAAACATAAAACTACAGCCCAGAGTCTAAGTGCAGAAAGCACCCAGAGAGAAACAACAACACTGCTGACTTCTAATCCTGAACAATGGAGGCCAGGAAACAGTGGGATCAGATCTTTGAAAGCTAAAAGAAAAGACTGGTAACCTAGAATTCTAGATCCAAAGAAAACATGTAGAGGACACTTTGTCTGGGAATGTTTCCTTGTTGTTTTTCTCAAGAACATGCCTTCACCTTGCATGCAAGTCCAGAGCTCCCTAACCCTGCAGACAGGAGGGGCTAGAGAGTTTAGATGCAAACATCTGCTCGCCAGAGATGAAACAACAAGGAACAGAGACATGTTGAGTCGGGACAGTGTGGGAACAAAGAAATTGCGGGGGGACAGTTGCCAAACAGGCTGTGTTATAAATAAAGAAACTACAGCAAGAGCTTTTGCTGCAGTCTTATACCATCTTTGTGTGTCTGTGTTTCTTTGTAGTGGCTGCAGTCATGTACTGTCTTTATGTGTGTCTGTGTCTTTTTGTCTCTGTGTTCATTCCTCGGCCCCAAGAAATGGGCCACAGCAAAACATCTTTCAAGAATGAAGACAAAGACATTTTCAGATCAAATAAAACTAGGAGAATTCATTACCAGCAGATCTGTACAACACCATTACCAAAGGAAGTTCTGCCTGGGGGCAAGGCTGCCAGATAGAACTGGGGCCTTCAGCAAAGAGCATGTACACGGCAGGGTAAATACAAAAGATGCAGGCGTGGAACTCCCACTACATCACCATACAGCTCACCTATGGAACTGATACAAAAGCCAGATGGATGTTAGAGGATAACGGTAGATTGGTGGAAACTTGACGGTAATGCTGACAGTTCTGGATATATTTACTGGAGGAAATCAGCATTTTCTAGGTCAAAAACTGTATACCAGGTGGCAGGTCCTCCCCATCCCTGCCAGTAAAGAGGATCCCAAGCAGTTTGTCTTCATGTGACCTGGACAGCAATACACACACATCTCAAGGTTATGTCAATTCTCCTGTCCGTCATACTTCAGAATGAAAGAACTTGGTCATTTCGACACCCCACAGTATATCCCACTGGTTCATTGCATAGGTGACATTCCTTAGTAAGACACGTGCATGAGAGAGAATGGGAAATGAATACCACCAAAGTTCAGGGGCCTTCCCATTATAAGATACCGAAAGCACAGCTGTATTCACTAGCCAATGCCATTTATGCAGCATGTGTGTGCATGGAGAGTATATTCAAGGCACACCACATTTATATATATGCCGTAGAAACTGCACACATATTTCCATCACACAGTATCTACAGATTGTAGAAAATGCAGTGGAGAACACATAAAATACGCATTCTGGTCATACATGACAGGGAAGGTAACTGCCAAGTCCCTCCCATGAGGAGAAGGGGTACAAATCTGATGCTCCCACAGCACCTGAATGACAACTCAGGTCCCACGGGAATTCTTCCTTGAATGAATGTACCTTAGGTCTCCTGGGTTGAAAGATGCACTCGTCTGCTCAGGAGGCCCCAGGGAGCCAGGCCCAGCGCTGCACACACAGCAGCTGTATCCCAAACACCCTCTTCCCTGAGGTTCCGGGACACCCCAAAGGGAGCTATCCTGAGTCACCTGGCAGTCGGTTTCACATGATTACCTATCCCAGCTTCACCGACCCTGCCCAGCCCTCGGGTCACAGCACTTGTCATCGCCCCCAACCTCTAGCCAGTGGTGTTTGCTGAGCACCTGTGGCCTGCCTGGGGCGATCCCAGTGGGAGGCGACAGTGTGGTAGCCCCACCCCACAGGGCCCAGTATTGGGGCTGATGAGGACACAGCTTTCAAATCAAGTGCCCGTGTGGGTCTTCAGCCAACAATGTCTGGGCATGAGGGAATGACAGCCTGCTTGCCTCACTCTGTACTTCCTTCCAGCCCCAAAGCTGGGGTAGAAAGCTGGGGCTCCCAGGGCAGTACCACCCAGGCTGCACACCTCACTCCCTCACAGACACTGACTGGCCCCACTGGGCACTCACAGGCAAGGCCACCTTGGACCAGACCACAAGCTCCCAAGGAGGGCAGAATCCACCCCTGCCTCAGCTCTGCATGAGGCAGCTCTCATGCAGGCCTGGGAAGATGGGACCCATGTGCACAGTGGGACGTCTCTCTGACGCTGAGAGTCCCAGCCACTCCTGAGACCTCGAAGATGCTGAGGGCAACTTTGCCCAAGACGGTGCATCAACCAGCCTGATTTTCATGGCCCCTTTAATATACTTAGCAGGTCTCTTTGATCTGTCCTGGGAGAGGCTTTGCAGAGAACAGGCCTTCATCTCTCTGCTGCAGCTGGCTAACAAAACAAAATGAATAGGCTCTGTGTTCCCTAAGGGAAAAGAGGCAGAGGATAATAAAACTAATCATTTCTATCGGGTCTGGGGCTCCCTGAAGAGCCAGCTGTGGCTGAAAGGCAGTGCTCAACTCGCAAGATGCCTCGCTCCCCACTGGCTCCTGTGAGATTTCCCAGAAGCGTGACAGCCACCAGGTACGAGAAGCTTCCCAAGCCAGCTCCTGTTCCGAGTATACGATATTTCATTTAAAGACACCGTGTGCATCCCATGGGCTGTCCCCACTGGGAAAAAGCAAGTAAGGCAGCCTGGGCATGGTGGATTGCAGACCGGCCCTAATGTTCCAGAACTGTCTGTGGTTCCCTCCTGTCCCCTGGCAATCTAGGCCCATCAACACTTGGCCATTTCAGTTTGCAAAGCCTCCACCCTCTGTTGTGGAGCACACTGGGGAACAAGGTGGGAGCCCTGTGCCTTTCTGCTGCTGCACCCAGCCCTTCTACTTGGGAAAGTCCTGACCATCACGCCACTCATTTTTAAGGCCAGCTCAAAAAGCACCCCTCCCAGAGCCTGCCCTCATCCCTTGGCCAGATACCATCAAGCTGAGCTTTGAATTCTCACTGTGACACAGGGGAGTGGAGACTGGCCGCTGGCATCAGGTCAATCTGGGTTTGGCCCTGGCTCTTCCACCTTGGGGACTGAACAGCCACCACCCTAGCCATTCCTCCTCCTTCCCTTCCGTCATGTTCACTGAGATGCAGACCTCCCAGCGAGCCTGGGCTTCTCCGTGAGCTGCAGCAGCCATCGTGGCCAAGTGGTGGGTGAGGGATGGTCAGAGCTGTCTCCCCCAGCTGTCCGGGGGCAGACTGCCCAACACAGGGAAGAAGTCGTCCATGCATGTACTTGAGCATCGAAAGTTGCTGCCAAAAAAGAGTGAAATATTTATAAAGGACCTGCAAGGTTTTATGCTGGCCGGAATTAAAATAGGCACAAATCCCATCAAAGCATGACGCAGGTGGCTCTGAGGAGGGCATGCTGGAGACAGGAGCTGCCTGCCCCCATGCCCCCTGGCTGGCGCCCTGCTGAATCCGGCAGCAACCATCCCACTCACGCTCCCACGAGCGCCGGCCCTGCTCAAGCCCTCGAATGAGCTCGGAATGATTAAGACCCACGTGTCCGCAAACATCAGAAGGAAAGTGATTCATAGGTCCAGTAGACACGAGAGGTTGGGCAGAAGGGACTTTTAGGAGGCTCCCAGGCAGGAAATCAGCAGGTCCCAAGGTCTGAATCCAGCTCTGTCTCCCACTTACCAACCATAACCTTGGGCAAGCCACCTTAGATTCTCTAAGCCTTGACAATTTCTATAAATACGACATGAGGCAGTCTCTTCCAGTTACACAGCACTTCACAGTTTACAAAACTCTCCTAGATTCATTCTTTTGTCTGTAAGGGATACCAGTTGTTGTGGCTGCCCTGTGTCATAACCCTTTTTGCAGGACAATAGACCCCAATTCCTACTGGGTGCCACCACAAGGCCCAGGCCTCCCATTCAGTCCGAGAGGGTACTGTGCTTCCAGTAGGCTCTGATTGAGTCACCAGCCAAGCCCTGAACCAGGGAGAATTTTTCCCTTTCCTACAAGACTGGAGGGTGCCAGGGTGTGAGGTCCGGAGCCACTGCAGTCATTTCTATACCAAGAGGATGAGCCCAACCACAGAGGAGAACGTTCCTGATGGCGGAGATGTGGAGCCATATGGAAGATGGTGACTTGTCCTAGAGTCAGCCCCTACTCAGAGACATTCCCATCTGCCCCTCAATAAATCTTGCAGCCTCAGTCAGTGTTTTGATTGCAAGTGATTAGCACGCAACCCAAAGTATGTCCTAATACCTTAGCATGACTACAAATAATGAATAACAGCTTTGTTAACAAAGCACTGTGCAATTCACACTTCCCTGCATCTCAGCTTAGAAGCTGCCTCAGATCTGTCCAGGGGGTGGGGCTGGGGTAGTGACCAGGGCTCTGGGCAGACAATGGCCAGCAGGAAGCCAGGTCCTCTCACAGAGCAGCTGTTCCCCATCCCAGCACCCAGGATGAGGACCAGGGTGACTCAATTTTCTGAGTTTTAAAGAGAAGCTAGAAATATGGATTTTTAAAATGTGCTATCTAATTAGTGTCTAATTAAACATTCTAAAACATGGCACGGGCCAAACAAAATAAGACAAAACAGACCATCTGTTTGTCAAAACACAGGTCACACATGCTCCAGAAATGGTGAAAAGGGAGAAGACAGAGAACAACAGAGGAGACATGGTGTGGGAGGGGGGTCAGTGGGACACCCGCAAATGCCATGGCTCCTGTCCTGGTCACATAGCTACGGGGTCAGGGATCACCAGTTGGCTCCATTTCACAGGTGCGCAAAGGCAGTAAGGATGGCTTTACACGCAGAAGTGTCTCTCCCCGGGCAGAGGTAGGCCCTGCCCTGCACAGGGAGCCAGGGAACGCCACACCCTGGCAACCAGGTCATTCTGGGGAGTCCAAGGCCCCTCCCACAATCCCTACAGGGAACCCGACCCCACAGCACCCAGGACCCCATTCCACAGATGGGAACATGGAGGGTTTCTGCCCTGGACCCTTGCTTACACCATACAGGCAGGGCATGCCACTGTCACCCTCTGCGTCCCCCCAGGAACTGGGGTTCCAAGTCCCAAGCCCTTGGCTGTTCTCGGAGCCACCAGAGGCCCTAGGGACTTGCTTATTCACAGGTTTGGCATTCCGTTCCCTAAAGGAAAGTCTGGCAGATTTGGTGTTTTATTTAATGAGAGCAATTTCCTCGTATGATTTATTATTAATTTCCAGAAAGAACTTCAGTTCCCTTTTGGCTTCCCTTCATTTTATGTCTTAAGGGGAAACAGACTAAGTATTTAATCTTTTTTTTAAAGATGCAAACTTGCAAAGCACAAATTTCCAAAAAAAGCTAATGACAGGCCTGTCTTCTCTCTCGTTCCGTGTGGGGCCTTAGGTGAGGAGCCCCCTTGGGAGAGCCCTAACGTGGCTCCCCACACCTGGCCCTTCCCCCCCACACTCACGCTGCCCACTTGGCGCCCACCCCTAGGGCTGCGCTGAGCGAACATCTCAACCCCTGCATGGCTCATGGTTGTCACGCACCGGGAACATCTGGGGCGCCCAGTGAGCACCAGGTCCTTCTCTTTGTTATAAGGAGCCAGTGGGGATTAAGTGAAGCATCATCATCCCCATTTTACGGGTGGGGAGACCAAGCCTCGGCAGCCCTCAATGAGCATCACTTGCCACACTTACGTGTGCTTCCCCTTTAGTTCCCGTGGTGACCCTGTCAGGCGGCATGGGGGTGCCACCGTGGGCAAGGGGAGGTAGAGCCTGTGCAGATTGCCCCGAACTATTCTCGACTCTTAGCTCATACCCAGGTAATAAAGAAATACCTTCTTAAACCATTTTTAGCAACCCCATGCCTAGGTGTTTAACTATCACAACAAGTACTTGTAACCACACATTGACGGCAGCGTCACCCACAGTGACCAAAAGGCAGAAACAACCCGAATGTCCTTCAGTGGGTGAACAGATGAACAAACGTGGTCTACCCATGTGATGGCATGTTTCAGCCTTAGAGAAGAATGAAGTCCTGACACATGGCACGACACACATGAACCCTGAAAGCGTTATTCTATATGGATCAGCTCCAATTGCCACCACAAAATGCCATAGACTGGGTGGCTTCAAGAAGAGATGATGATTCTTCCCACAGTTCCGGAACATCTGGGAACATCTGGGGCGCCCAGGGAGCACCAGGTCCTTCTCTTTGTTATAAGGATCTAGAACTCCACGATCAAGGTGTGGGTACATTCGGTTTCTGGAGGACCCTCCTCCCGACTTGCAGGTAGCCATTTTCCTGCCCTGTCCCCAACATGATGCATGAACAAAGATAGCTCCAGCGCCCCTTCCTCCCCTTATAAAGACCCCAGCCTACTGGATTAGGGCTCTACCCTAGTGACCTCATTTATTCTCAGTTACCTCCATACAGGCCCTATCTCTAAATACAGTCACATTGGAAGTTAGGGCTTCAAGGTACGAATTTGAGGGGGGTTGGAGACGCAGTTCAGTCCACAACACCAAGTGAAAGAAACAAGTCATGAAAGAACAATTGTCATAGGATCCCAGGATGCCCAGAACAGGGATCTGCAGGAACAGAAAGCAGATCAGCAGTGGCCTAGGGGCTGGGGTGAGGGGGCAATGGGGAAGGACTGTGACAGGGTATTGGGTTTCTCTTGGGGATGATGAAAATGTCTTGGAGCTCAGCAGGACTGGTGGTCGTACAACATGTGACCACAAATGCCACTGAATCGCATACTTTGAGTTTTTTATATGACTTTTCCCTCAATCAAAAGAAAAGCATTACCTTTAAAGCCTAACTCTTAAGCCCCACCTGGAAGGCAGAGGGAGTGGTGGGGGAGCAGCTTTGTGGGGTCCTGGAGACACAGTGACTGCTCATAGGGCTTGGAAGGTTCTGCAGAAGCCTGGCCCTCCGTCTTGTCCCTGGGAGGATGAGGAACTGGCACCAGCCCTCCGCCGCAGACCTCTCAGAGGCAGTGCCCGCTACCCCCAGCCTCCGGGCTACAAACACAAGTGTCCAAGCAGCACGAGCCTCCACTGACAGCAGACCCCAGAGCACAGCTTTGAGAGCACAGCTTGGACCGCAGGGGTAAGGGAGCCACTGAGAAGGCCTGCATCTACCCAGGGGCCACACAACCCCAACCCAGGGGGGCCGGCGTCTGACCTGAGCACAAGACAGACTCAAGGTGCAAGGAGGGGGAGTCAAGGTGCCCCCTTCCCAGCTCCACTGAGATCCTGAGCTAGAAATCACAGAAGAATGTCACTACGTCCCTCGGAAGGGGCCAGAGGTCAGCCATGCACCAAATAAGTTTGCTTTTGAAAGAGACTCACAGAAAATGTTGCCAGGGAAGAGCGGCAATGACAGTAAAAGCCCCTAGCCTTCCTGGTTTCCAGGCCGCTCTCTGGAAGGGACTCGGGACCGGCCACTGCAGGTGCAAGGTTGCCCTCTGGTGGGCGCTCTGACCACTGCAGAAATGCAGATGCGGGCGCAAGGACCACCCGTGTCCTCCAGGGACTGCAGCCAGAACCCGGGAGTCCTAGGCCACAGTCTCCCATCTCCTGATCTCTTTGAGGGATGAGGGTGTGTCACATGGTAAGTTTTTTCTCGGAAGCTACCCCCAATCAATTGCATTTTAGCATTGACAAAACATAATAAATAATAATGACCAACTGATACTGAGAGCATGCAGGTGCCAGGAACTAAGATATTTTACACTCCTTAACTCCTGGCAGGGTGGTGGGGCGGGAATGCCCTCTGCAAGGTAAGTGGTAATTTCCCTGTAGCATGGGTAAGAAAACACCCCGCCCCACATCCTTGCGCAAAATATCTTTCCAAGCCCCCAGGTCAGATCCAAGTCACTGCTCTCAGCTGTCCCACGTGGCAGGCGTGGCACCCACAGCTTCCCACTGGTCACAGCACTAGAGAGAAGCCCGAGTTTTCCATCTGGCCGCCTCCATCCCTTTCCAGCAAAATCTCCTCTGTCTCTTCCATTTTACTCACCTACCTCCCTCACCAGTAAGTAATTCCTCTCCCATGTCCCTGCCCAAAAAATACTATAAGAAAACGTAGGAAATTTAGGAAAACAAACATAAATTTAAGAATAAAATGCGTAGGAAAAATAACATAAAATTTGGCTGACTTTTGAAAAACCTGTGGGAGAATAAGAAAATGTGAAACCAAGCTAGGCCCTAGGGCTCCGGGACATGGTTAGCTGTGGGCGTGGCCTGGGGCGCGGCTGCTGGGCTGTGACTGCCGGGCGCAGCCTATTACGTGGCGCTGACGGAACGCACGCCACACGCACGCACACAGAGACGTCACACAGACACGCTCTCGCACACAGACACACACGCACCTGTGCCTGAGCTACTCTGTTGGAATGTACTAGAAAAGAAGATAAAACTGAAGAATTTCGGAAGGCCCACTCACTCCTTGCCTGGTCATTAACGGTAAACATGTAATAAATGTGCTTGTAAAAAGCTTAGAATGAGGCTTGACACGTACTCGTTCTGTCCTCAGCTTCCTTTTGGCCAGACAAGGATAATAATAAGAACCCTCTGGAACTGTGAGGATTAAATGATTTCAGCCAAGTCCCTCTCCCCAGGACATGCACTAATATGTGGACAATCCTCGATGGCTACAAAAGTCCCCGATGCCGATCTGCAGCCGGCACCTGTAGGCACGCTCACTGCCACACACACACAGAGCCCAGAGCCCCAGCTCTCCCGGACCCTTCTTTACATAACAGCAACCTGAGGTGCCTCTGAGTCTGCAGAGCAGAGTGGAAAAACCCAGGCTGAGAGGCAGACCAGCTCGGCCTGACTGTTCTCAGTCTGTGTGGCTTCAGCACCTGTGCCTTGGTCTCCCATCCTAGACTGCCAAATAAACACAGTCCCTTCCCCCAAGGCTTGCTGCAAGCCTTAAGAAGATGACAGACAGGAAGCAAGGGGTACAGGCCTGCCTAATCACCCTGGACCCCACTGGTCTTTGATTTTGCCTTCAGGTTTCCAAGAAGCCCTGTAAATGCTGTCAATGAGCTCATCACGGGCATAAGATTCTTGTTTCTTCTGCTTTCTGCTTTGGGCCTTTGCATATGCTGTACTGGGCCTCCAACACTGGCACCCCTCCTCCAGCCCCACTGCCTCACCTGCCAGTTCATTCCCTTGGTCCTCAGCCTTGGTGGACCCGTGGGGCTGAGTTGAGGGGCCCCTACTTCTTGGTTCCCATAGGCTGGTGGCTTTGGGGACCAGGTGAGTGCCAGTCTCAGGGAAGCAAGACCTCTTGGAGAGGTCAGAGGGAGGGTGGAGGCCCTGATGGAGGGGAGAACATGCACCCATCTAAGGGAGCAGCCACCACACAGACCCGCCACTTCCTGCCTCAAGGGAGTGTGGCCAGGGAGACCTGACTTTCTTCTCCTCCAAAAGGCAGCATCTGGACATGTCCGTGGATGGGTCCCGGTGTCCCTGCCATGTCAGCATGTCTTCCCAAGACTCTTGGCAGGGAGGCCTCATGTCTGGGTGCCAGGGTTTGCCATCTGCCCTCCCTGGCCTCCTAGGATGGCACCATCTCTTGAGATACCTCCAGCCTCTCTCCTCTCCGTAAAGGGCCCCTTATGGAAGTTGCCTGGATCATCTACCTTCAAGGGTCCAGCTCTGCCCTGCTGGGACCCCCAACCTCCCCAGGGCAGCAGGACACCTCAAGGACCATTCAGACTTTGACTGGTTTTCAGATCCCCAGGGCCAAGCCTGACACATAGTAGGTAACTGCCAAATGGCTGGACAAGCAGGGCTCCTGCCCAGTGTCATTCTGCACTTGATTGAAACCGGAAGAAAATGGATCCTTGAGTGAAGCAGGCAGTAGGTAGACAACAAAGACATAAATCAGGCAAGGCACACAGGCCCTTCCCTGAGATCCTCAGTGAGGGTCGAGGACTCTCTCTTGGTGTTCGCAGGACTTGTGTTTTGCAAAGAGCTTTCAGGGGCTTTGTCTAAGGGGTGTTGGAGGGGTGGGAACTGCCGACACAGATAGGCTGTGCCAGGTGTCTGGGGGCAGCCGCAGGCTGGTCTGCTTGGTCACCATCTGGATCACTCCCCTGCTGCATGCCGACCCTGGGAGGGCTCGTGAGCAGCCTGTGGGCAGAGCCAGTCCTGCCTGTCTTAGAGCACAGCACAGCCTGTTTCACTCGCTGTCATGCATGTCCCTGTTGTCTGGTACACAGTAGCACCTCAACGAAAATTGTTTAACAAATGGATAAACGAACAAAGAAAAACAACTAAGCACACAACAAATGCTAGCCATGTTCTGGTTACTGTTCTAAGCACCAAAGTACCTATGGGAGGTCTGATTACCCGTATTATAAACAAGGAAACTGAGAGGTCCAAAGGTTAGTAACTAGCACAAGGTCACCAAGCTGGTGACACAGCAAAACATGATTTCAAGCCCAGACCTGCCTTCCCCAAACCTCCTCTCCTCGGCCCCCTTGCTGTCAGGGTGGGATCAGATTTTATATACCTGACAAAGCAATGCTCGCCACCCTAGGGCTAGGATGGGAACTGGGAGCCAAGCCCCCTCCCCACCCAGCCAGCCAAGAGGAGCAGGTAAGGGCTGGGCCTTACAAAGGGGACCAGGGTGGGAAGGAGGGCAGGTGACAAGAGGAAAGCTGAGGGCCCAACACCAGGGTCAGATGGCTCACAGCTCTTCAAGGGGATACACCTGCCTATGTATGAGCAGACTGTCACAGCCCAGGATGGCAGGGGACACCTCCTCCCCTCCTGTCTCGGGTGAAATGGTTGCATCTCAGCCCTGCATTCCCAGTGCCTGGCACAGGTGGGTACCTTATCTCAGTCCTTCCTTCATCCAACATAACTACTGAGCACCTGCCACGAGTCAGGCACTGTGCTAGGCACTGGGGAGCCCAAGAGAGTGATGACAACAAATGATGATGCTATGTATCCAGCACTGTTCTAAAAGCTTTAAGTCGGATGCCTTGTCAGCAGAGGGCACACTAATGACGAGGGTATCATAAGGCTGTGAGAGAAAACAGCTCTTGGGAAGGCCTGCAACATCCTCAGTTTAGAGGAGGAACAGAGGCACAGCAAGGGTGTCACCCACCAGGGTCTCCTTTACTGAACCCCCTGACCAGCACCTGGCTGTAAATGAGGAACCCAGGCCCAGAACCTGAGAAGGGGAGGGTACCTGTCCCCACGAAGGTGAAGAAGAGCCTGCCCAGGTACCTCTGTCCCTGCTGGAGGAGGCGTTTACAAACAGGAGCTGGCCCCCATTCATCTCTCTGGAGCCATGAAACCCTTTTAATTAAAACAGCCACCCAGCTGTCTGTGGATGAGGAATGGCCCTCGGACCATAAGAGCAGCCCTGCATCTGTCTTGTTAGTGGCTGGGTGTCCAGGAGCTGCTTGTGCAGGGCAAGAAGACTCCACCTGGGCCAAAGGAGCTGGACAGGAGAAGAATGAGCAGGCCAGCTGCCCCCAACCTCGCTCCCTGCCAGGACAACCCTGGCCCACTCCTGGCCACAGCCTCAGCCCTGGTGGAAATGAGGATCGGCTCAGCTCCTGCAGGTGTGGTCCCCTCCTAGCTGCATGGTGCTCCTCTGTGACCACCGGATGCTGGCCACGAGGAGACCACACCAGTGAAGTCAGCCTTTGAGAGGTACCTGGGAAGAGCCCTGACTCAGATTAGAGGGAGGTCATTGACTCCTCTGAGACTCAGTTTCTCCTGTCACTTTGGGATAAGACTGTCCTACGACCTGGTGTGGCTATGAGGGCCGAGTGGGGCAATGTGGTGAAGCACTTGAACTCTGATAAGATGGCACCAGGTATACAGGAATTGCCATCTGTGATCAAACTTCTTCCTCAGAGCACCACGGAGCATACTAAGGGAGCTCACGGACAGGAAGCATACGGCAGGCTTTCAACAAATGTCAGTGGAAATCAAATCCCACTGTCCCCCATAATCAAAACCTGTCCCAGAATGTTATCACCCCAGGAGGAGTTCCTGGAAAAGTTAGGGCAGGATGATGGCATGGAAGTTTGTGCAACCCTTTCTAGCAGGATGAAGGGGACGCTCAGAGGAGCCCTGCAGAAGCTGGGCTGAGAGCCTCAGTTTCCTCATCTGTCACAGAGGAGCTTGCGGCATCCTCTCTTAGCCTTGGGAGGTAGGCATCGTGTGTCACATACACACAGCCCTTCCTGAGCTCCTAGAAGTCCCAGCAGTGGCTATCTTCTCTCCCAAGCCACCCTGGGCCACCCCTCATGTCTTCCTGCAAAATCCCATGTCCCTTGCATTCGAGGCACCGACCATTCATGCTCTCCCCAGCTGTGTTTCTCATAGTATGGCCACAGGCAGATTCTGGGCCCTGCTCCTGACACACTGACTCAGCACCCCGGGAGCAGGCCCTGGAATCTGCATCACAGAACACCTCAAGCTGGGGTTTGAGAGCTGCAGCCCCATGTGAGCTGGGATCTGTTGCCCATCACTGGGCCTGCTGTGAGCTGGAAAGCTGGCTGGAGTTCCAGGGGTTGTGCGGTTTAGACGGAAGCCCACAAGGTCCCCAAATACCCACAGATTTAGGCTTCTTGGCCCCAGCCCTCCAGGGAGAAAACCATGCCCTACCATAGCATTGCCTTGGATACCCTTCTGAAAAGCCAAGGGTGACAGTTGCTAGGGTGGACACTCTCCTGCATCTGTCACTGCCGATTCGCATCAACAGCCAGTGTCAGACACCACCAGCAAGCGGGGTGGCTGGAGTCGCCCAGAGGGATGCTTTGCAGTCATAATTACTCTAGTAACACAGAAGACCTGGCTCCTGGTGAAACCTCCTCCATGTCTCAGCCATGTGACCTTGGGCAAGTCACCTCACCTTGCAGAGAACAAAACACAGAAAGAAATGGAAACATTCCACCGATCTAATCCTGATTAATTTATCTCCCAGACTGCCAGCCACTTCTTCTTTATTTTCTACTTTTCAGATTTTTCCATTTTATGATTTGATGACGCTCACTGAAGAGAATGACAAAGTTAAAAAAGTTTAAAGAAGCAGAAAAAATTACCCACAACCCCACTGCTCAGGAGGCAGCCTGTGCGCATTTTGTGATATCTCCTCTGAGTCCTTTCCCTAAATACATCCTCCAAGGCCAACAGCAAACTGTGTATAAACAATGATGTCACCTGCTTTTACTACTTATCAGAAAATGCTTACGTTCTTATACTGCCAATAAAAGTTCTTCATAAACATCACTTTTAATTCTTCATAAACTTCAAGTAGATGTGCCATAATTTCTCCACCTGAACAGGCAAAATAGGGAATCTGCTGGGCTTCAACTTGTTTCTCTTGCTAATAACCATTTGTGTTTGAGCCAAAAGCACATCATCTCTGGCCCCTGGGATTTCATGCCTTCTACACGCAAAGACCAGAAATCGGTCAAGTGGCCAGGATTTGGGCAGGGTACAAGAGACTCAAAAATGAAGATGACCCTTAACTGTCCCCTTTCCTAGGACAGTGTCCTAGCACCTGTGAGATCCTTCTCCCCACAGCATGCCCAACCACAACAGATGATGCTCCCATTTTCCTGGATGAAGAAACAGACTCAGACAGGTCAAGTGCCCTGCCCCAGTTTGCACAGCTCACAGGTGATGATACTGAGATTCCCACCGTCATCTCTCCGACCCCAATGTCTCAGCTGTCCTCATGCTGGTGTGCTGATTTTCACATCGCCAGGCTGGAGCCACCCCAGGGGTAGCATCCACTACTTAAGACTTTCACTTGGCTTGATCCAGAACCTCTCTTGTCCCTCACTATGGCCCTTTCCTCTCAGCAGAGGTGGACCCCAGTCCTGTGGATGACCCAATACTGAATATGCTTTCTGAGGTCACAGGACTTCAGCCAGCTTCCGGCATGGCAGAGCAAGGACCTCCATAAAAACAACATGAACACTGGCAGAACTGTCATGTCAACTTTCTGAATTCTGGAAGTTAAGTGAAGACTTGCAAAACTCCAAAAAGTGTTTAAATAACAAAATTGACTAAATCTAAGTAAGAAAGGAAAACTTTCTGATGTTTTAACTTGACCTGGTCCCATGTTCCTGCCCCAGCTCCATGGTGGCTTGAACACCTACAACTCAGCAGTCACAACAGCTGTGAAAACAGCATTGTAGAGGCCACAGGAGCAGGTCTGGAGCTGCCCCTAAAAACCCATTCCCAGAGAACTGGCACTATTTGAGCTGTCTGGCATATGATTTGAAAATCTCCATCCCCATGGCTTGTCTTAACGTGACCTGCCAGAGCTCACTCAGAAACTACACTGGACATTTGCAGAAAACTACCAGAGACAATTTCTTCATATTGCAGCTGCCCTAAGTGGCATCACCAGTGGCAGCTACCAAGATGCTGACCAAAGACTAAAAATGGAAAACTAGTATAGGAGGATCATAGGTAAATTTGGAAAGCTGGGATATATTCCTGGGAATCTGGAAGGTGTGTACAAGGCAGTGCATTTGAGGTGGCCCTAAAAGCTCACCTCTGGGTGCCACTAGACTCTGCACAAGCAGGAAGTGAAGGCTAAGACAGAGTTGCCAGCTGCCTGCCAAAGCACTGAATGTGTACCCTAAAACACAAAGATTCCTTGGCAAAGGCTGGGAGATTTATCGGCTGAACACATTCAAAGATATCTCTGCCCAATTGTCAGCTAACCACTAAAATAACCAAGCATGGTATGTATGTTTGGAGCACTAAAAGAAACCATGTCTGAAGAATTAAAGGGAAGTATGAGAACAATGGCTCACGAAATAGAGATTATCAATAAGGAGACAGAAATCAAAAAAAGGAAATCCTGCCATTTGCAACAACATGGATAGACCTGGTGAACATTACGCTAAGTGAAACCAGCCAGACACAGGAAGACAAATGCTCCATGATCTCACTTATGTGTAGAAACTAAAGAGTCAAACTCACAGAAGTAGAGAATAGAATAGCAGCTGCCAGGGGCTGGGGGAGGGAGGATGAGGAGGTGATGGTCAAGGGAATGAAGTTATAGCTGTGCAAGATAAATAAGTTCTGGAGATCTGCTATGCAACCTAGTGCCTACAGCTAACAAGACTGTGCCATATACTTAAAATCTCCTAAGAGGGAAGATCTCACGTCAGATACACACACATAATGATTATATTAAGGGGAGGGAGAAGACTGAGAGGTGATGAATATGTCTAAGGCCTGAGCCTAGCAGAACCCCCCTAGTCACCCCCTCACTGGGCCTGACACCTCTTCCAGCCTCCTGTACACCCTTCCTTCCACCCCAGTGTCCAGCCAGATTGCAGGTGAATGAAGAATTTGTGAGTGAAACAACACACATCGAGGTACAACACACTCCAAGTGCCAGCTGCTTTGTCTGGGGGACTCCCTCCCAGCATCTGTGGGTGTCCCAAGTCCTGGGCACCCCCCAACCTCACACCCCAAGGCCAGATAAAGTCCCAGTTGTGAGGCTCTGTATGACAGGGCATGGCCTTTTCACCTCTAAATCATCCCTACGTTGGACACATCAGCAGTGGAGCTTGTGACTAGAACCCTAGTTTGTCACCAGACTTAACCAGCTCAACTGCCCTCTTGTCCTACCCCAAAATATAACCCCGACTCCCGATGCACTGTACTTCTTCCATTGCAAGAATAAGCCAAATTGTTTAAGGACAATAGATGAGCTAATCTCTCAGCCTACGACACCTAACATCCCTTTCTTCAAAAGAGTGGGTCTGGGGTCACCTCCTTGGCCCCCCCAGATTGGTTGGAGGTCCTCTCAGGGCTTCTGCAGCCCCCTTGCCCACCAGCATTGTGTCCTTAGCACAGAGAACTATATATTCTTCAGTGCTGCCTGCTCTGGTCATAGACCCACATCCTGAGCCACCTGGGGCTCCCCAGGGCCTGTGTGTCCTATAACAGTGAGCCCACTGCCTGGCAGGGGTGGCCAAGGACAATCTTGGGGAGGGGTCCTGAATCCTTGGGGGGCTATGAATAGAATTCAGGAGGGTCCAAGAACTTGGATGGGAAAAAACCCATGATCTTCATTTTCACCACCCTCTGGCTGAAATTTAGCATTTCTTGTCGCTGTGTCATCACCAGAAACAAGACACATGTTGCTAACATGTTCTGCAGCTGCAGACGTCCTGAGACATTGCAGATGTGCATCATCACCTAGGGCCATTGTAGACTCCAGGCCACCAGCAGCTCTCATTACTGAGTGTATCAGGTGGGAAGCACATTAACCACTGCGTCACATGTTTTTAAAATTCTTCATACCTGCATTTCAGTTATATTGTTTTTTTAGAGAGAACTAAATGAGATCACCAGGGCCTGGTACCAAGCAGGCATTTAGCACAAGGCAGTGAGTTCTCTGTCCTCTCCCCCTAGGGAGCCCTCACCTGGGACCTGTACTTCAGGAGGTGGCAGTGGAAGATGCAGTGGGGACCCCAGGCCTGGGCCATCTGCAGAAACAGTTAATTCATGTCCTACAGAGGAGAGGCAGAGGACATGTGGCCAAGGTGCGGGGTGGGCCATATGGGGCCTGGTAGGTTTCAGGGCACTCAGTTATCAGACCTGGGCATCTGGGCCTCATCAGAGATGGTGGGAGACAATGAACAGCTGCAGTGATGAAGGTTAGGAAGAGGGCCCGGCCCTGGCAGGGCACACCTGTACCCCTGGCAGCTGTCACCTGGACAAGTCCATGGCTTCCCCTTCCAGGGCTCAAGTCTGACCACCCCCGGGAAGCATGGAGGTCTCAAGGGCCTCTGCTCCTCCCTTGGTTCTCTGCCCAAAGCCTCACCCCTCCTGAAAGCCCTGGCTCACTGCCTCCCCCTCCCCCATGGTTACCCAGCCAGGGCACCCGCCCCTCTGCCCAGCACTTCTTCAGGGCAAGCTCTTCCCATACTTGCCCTGTACTCCAGGCTCCTTGGCCCAGACCCCTGCCCCATGAGGGTGGTGGGTGTAGTCTCCACCCCTCCCATGACATCCACGCTCAGGAACTGGTAGCTTCTGCTGAAATAACTGTGATCCTGGTTTTATAACTGTTGTTATCAGGAAGGGCCAGACCCGTGTGAAACATTCTGCAGCAAGAGCCTTTCGGGCACTATGGGATATAGGTACTATTATCATCCTTATTGTCCCTGTCTGACCGATGAGGAACAAACCAGCATCCCCAGCTTGCAGGTAGCAGAATGGACATTCAAACCCAGACAGTCTGAGCCTGACCCATAGCAAGAAATGTGCTTAGCATCCTGTCACGGCAGCCATGCACACGAACCAAAGTCCGACAGAACAGCATTTATCCTTCCAGCGGGGCTCCCATTTCTCCTACTCCATTATCTGATTCCATTTCATTCTGTTTCATTTTTCAATATTCTAGTTGTGACCGACTAACTCAATCTCATGACCCATTAATGGATCACAGCCCACAATTTAGACCATATTGCAGGGCAGAGTTTTTGAGCCAGAGGCAGTTCGGGGTGGGCTCCGGAGTGAGTGGGCTTAGAACACCAAGGTTATGAGGGTCAGGCTCACATCCCTAAAATGGGTATCATTACTCCCAGTTCAGAGAGAGGGAAACTGAGGCTCAGGAGGCCAGCTTGGTGGCCCTGGGTAGCACAGGTGGTTTCATAGCCAGCTCCTGGGTACACCCACCCTGGCCTCCCCAACTCCCCTCAGGCTGCCGCAATCCCAGCATGCCTTGTGGCAGTGCCCACCCAGGCACTGACCAGCTGCAAAGCCAGATGGCAACCCAGGCCTCAGGGCCACCTCCATGGGGACAGTGCACCTCTGCCAAGAGCCCTGCCTCCCCCGCCAGAGCTGTCCTGCCCTGTTCCAAAGGCCACTGCCATCTCTGATCTATTTGTGCCTCTCCCACCCACAGTGCAGACAGACACAGCCCCGCCAGCCAGGCCCCCAGAGGTTACCGCCAGGTGAGGAGAGGCTGCAGAAGCAGGAGGCTGCTTCCCTCCCTACACTGTGCAGGTTTTTGTTGTCTCAGAACTAAGAATGCAGAGCAGGAACCATGGACCACAGCCCTTTCCAGCAGGGGTTCCCACCAAGCACTTCCGGGCACCCTGAGAGGGGCATAGGATGGCATTCCACAGGTGCCACGGGGCTTTTGGCAGGTGGAAGACTCAAGGGAGATCTTGGGCACTTCAGCCTCATGGGCCTGCAGCTTTCCCACCCACAAGAAGGGGTCAGGGTCCCTTCACCATCCTTCTGAAGGCCCACCTGACTCAAGGATTCTGTTCTAGAGGACAGGGCTTCCCACCCACACGCAAGAGTAGGGCCTTCGGGGTCCAGGCTGGGAGGCTGGCACTACAGGCAGTGGAAGAGCAGGACCCTCCCAGCCCTGGGCTTTCCTGTCAATCAAGGCCTGTACCACCGCCCCTCAGGGTTGTCAAAAGCTCTACAAGCAAAGGCATCTTGAAAACACCAAGCCTGATGAAAGGCCCAGAACAGATGTAAGGTAGAAGTCGGACCCCTGCCCTCCCGCCCACCCCCACTCTGGAACCCTAGACCTGCTACCAGCAGCCTGGCACATGTATGTCTGAGGGACAGCTTCAGCCGGAACTTTCTCACGTCACCAGGAACCAATCATCCACCCATCTTGAGTACCTGACCTGTTCATGGCCCTCAGGGGGGTACAGGAGGAATCTGCCACTGCCAAGGGTCCTCACACCTGCTCCTACCTGCTCCCCAGCCCCTGCGCCCCAAGGCAGTGAGAGGGAGCTTCCCAAGCCTCAGACCAGATGCTGCCCTGCCCCTGCTGGAACCCCCCAAAGACTACCCCAACACTGAGATGGCATCCACTTCCTCAGGCCAGTGCCCAAGCCCTTCCCAGTTCTTACCATCCCCCCATCCCTCCCACCCCCCACAGGCAAGATGCTCAGACCATCCCTGGGAACTCTCGCTACTGCATGGAGCCCACTCCCTGCCATCCCTCCGCCCCTTGCCCTGAGACTCACTTTCCAGGATCCTTGCCCCTCTGGCTGGAACTGCACCCAGTGTTCAAGGCCCGGGACAGATGTCACCTCCCCCAGGAAGCCCTGCCTGAGCCTAGCGAGCAGGAGGAGCCACGGGGTAGCTCCTGTTGGGAAACCCCCCCTTTTGCAGCTCTGGAGCACACTGAGCCACCTTCCTCTCGGTGCCATGTGCTAGTTTGGCTTTGCAAAGCCCAAGACTGACAATAGACATTTTGCCAAATTGATCCATTTCTGAGTCTCTTCCAGTGTCCTGTAGAGAAGACAGGTGAATGGGCAAATGATCAACAGCCTAGTGTCCACTAAACTTTGGTAAATAAGTAGGACAGAGATTCTAGCAACCAGGTCAGCATGGAAGGTCTCTAGTGGCAAGCCACAGGGCTCTATCTTGGACCTGACCAGATCAATGCTTCTTAGTAGTGACCCAGAAGCCTCTTACACAGAGCAGTGAGGGACAGCCCACCAGTAAATGGATGGTGCCCTCAGGGACTGTACCATGTCTGTGTCAAGCAGTGTGCTAGACACTGGAAACAACAGGTATTCCAGGGACCATGTGTGTTGATTGAATGAATGAAGACATTTTGGATTGTAAATGGCCCTCATGCCCTGCCAATCGGATCCCTTATGACCTCCCTGCTGTCACTGCCTCCTCCCCCTACAGCTGGCCACCTGGCCTTTCTGCTGTCCCCCAATAGGCCAGCACGATTGTGTCACAGCGGCTTTATACGGCTGTCCCTCAGCCATGGGGACACTGAGTGAGAAAGTGACATGCGTCTATACCACCATCTGCCCTACTATAACGTTTCCCTATTTATTGTGCTTGTTGCTCATTGTCTATTCCCTGCTCCACCCCTCCCCTTATGAGAATGTGAACTATACAAAGGCAAGAACCTTGCTTTGTTCAGTAAGAATCCCAGGTATCTACAACCATGCCTGACACACAGTAGGTGCTCATGGACTGTTTGCTACATGGATGAACAGAGATGACACAGTAGTTTCTCCCATAGACTTCACTCCAGCTACCTCCTGGCTGCAGGTGTTGGGGAGTCGGGACCCTAAGACCTCTCAACTCCAGCTCCTCGTCATTTCTTCCCTGCACCACCCCTGGGCCCGCTCCCTCTGTCAGAGCTCCCCTACAAGCCACGCTGGCCAGCACAGCCTCAGACCTGCAGAGCCTCCTGCTGCCAACAGAGGGTGTAAGAGGTCACTTTTTTGGGGTCTGGGAAACCAGTGCAAGATGATCTAGCCCATCTTTATGTGCATTGCACAATCTGCCTCGTGGGCATGTTCGGGCTGGTGACTGGTGTTAGGACAGGGAGCCAGGGTCCCCGCTAGAGATGTTAGAGCTCCACATAGGTGCCACACCAGGCTGCTGCTGTACTAAGCTAACATGTGCTGGCTGGTGTTTTAAGTTTGTGTTTGTGCTACAGGTGTTTTGAGTCCATTTGTAGGGATTCATGTTTATTATGATTGATCTTGTTAGATTCAAGATTTCAAAAGCCTGGAAAGATGGCCACAACTGTCATCCAAAATGTCTTCATTCATTCAGTCAACACACATGGTCCCTGGAATACCTGTTGTTCCCAGTGTCTAGCACGCTGCTTGACACAGAGACATGGTACAGTTCCTGAGGGCACCATCCATTTTCTGGTGGGCTGTTCCTCACTGCTCTGTGTAAGAGGTTTCCAGGTCATTACCAAGAAGCATTGATCTGGTCAGGTCCAAGATAGAGGCCTGCAGCTTGCCACTAGACACCTCCTTCCACGCTGACCTGGTCGCTAGAATCTCTGCCCTACTTATTTACCAAAGTTCAGCAGCCCCTGGGCTGCTGGTCATTTGCCCATTCACCTGGCTTCTCTACAGGACACTGGAAGAGACTCAGAAATGGATCGATTTGGCAAAATGCCTATTGTCAAGTCTTGAGCTTTGCAAAACCAAACCAGCATGTGGCGTTGGCTTTTATTCTGAGAGAGGCAGATATTCTAGAGGGTCTGAGCCCCAGAGTGATCTGCCCTCACTTCTATTTTAAAAGAAACCCTCAGGTTTCCATTTCACCCTCAGCTCCTCTCAAGAGGCTGCCACAGAGTGTAAAATGGTGCAGCCACCATGGAAGACAGGGTGGTGGGTCACCAAAAAGTTAAACATAGAACTGCCGTGTGACCCAGCAATCCCACAGCTAGGAATATGCCCAAAGGAATGGAAAGCAGGAGTCAAACAAACACTTGAATACACAAATGTTCATAGCGGCATTCTAGCCAGAAGGTGAAAAAAGCACAAGTCTCCTTCAAATAAAATGTAGCATATCTCTACAATGGCGTATTGCTTGGCCATAAAAAGGAGGAAGTTGAGACACATGCTATAACATGGTGAACCTCAAACACTGTGCTGAGTGAAAGCAGCCAGACACAGAAGGCCACCCAGCGTAGGATTCCATTATACGAAATGTCCAGAATAGCCAAGTCTATAGAGACAGAAAACACTGCGCTGGCTGCCAGGGCTGGGGGAGGGAATGGGGAGTAACTGACCCCACAGGCTATCATTAATATTTGGAGTGAGTGATGAGATGTTTTGGAACCAGATAGAGGTGATGGTTGCAAAATACTGTGAATGTACCAAATGCTGCTGAATTATACATATCAAGAAGGTTAATTTTATGTTATGTGTATTTTACCTTAATTAAAATGAGGGAGGCATGGCTACCACAGCATCCAGATGCGAGATGGTGGCAGCAGCAATGTCACCCAGACTTGGACCTCCTGCCTGTCCCCACGACCCCCAGACTGAGGAGGTGGCCACCAGCTCAGCACACAAATTCAGAAACTGGATCACCACCGACTACGATTCAAAACACCCATTGGCGCCAGCCCTGTCACCAAGCAGCTGCGTCTCAGCCTAGAGCCTGGTGTAAGTGGGATTAACCAGTGAAAAACGCTTCCCCAGCTGACAGATGGGCGAGGAGCCCACCGCTGAGCCCCTGCAGCGCTCTGTGACAGGCTAGGCTGGCTGTGACACTGGGCAGCACTGGCCATTGAGGACACGTGGGCAGAGGAGGACCGTGTGGCGCGTCCTCAGGGCTGGGCTGGGCATGACTGCTGCCTCCCCCTGTGCCTTTCCTGGGTGTTCATCTCCACCCTCCGTTTCCCCTGTGGCAGGCAATCATCTTAGCACATAAAGGGGAAAGAAGCCACTGGAAGCCTAAGAAATTATTTCCGTTGATTTTCATAATTCACTTCTATTAATACGTTTTCAAAAAAAGAAAAGGAAAACCCAGAACTGAGCTAACATCCATCCTCCGAAGAGCGTCCCCCTCCCGCAACATCACTCCATATCTCAGGACCTCCAGCTACAAACGGGGCGGAATTGTTCACTTTCGCTGAAGATGGATGGACACTGGTTAAATTATCCTTTTTCACTGTAACTCAGCTGGTGGAAAAATGACAGGATTTTCAAGTCGATGAGATTTGGAAAATTGGTCCAAACGGCGTATCAGAAGTGTGTGTTTAATTATGTAAACGCTAATGCCTGGGGCAGCGCGAGCTCTGGAGATGAGCTTGGACCCTTTGATTTGGAGGTTGGCAGCAAGTGGACATTATGGGTGTAGAGAGAGGGCAGATTTAGCAAAATCAAAGAGTCATCAGGGTGGGCTAAGTTCACTCCCAAATGTGTCCCACATGCATGCTGGCCCTCACTGGGTCCCTGCCACCACCCGGCCTACTGTGGACTTTTCATCACACCCCTGGGACAGCCACAGCCTTCCATGTGGCCTTTCCACACCTGATCTGGCTCCTACTCCTGGATCTTTCCTCCTGCACTGTGCCAGTAGAGGTCACTCCCCTGCTCAAAAGCCTTCTGTGGCTCCCCAGCACCTGAAGACAGCAAAATCTAGTTCCAGGGCCACACTGTCTGGCCTCCTCCCAGCCCTGTAACTTCTGAGTCATATAACCCTGGGCAAATTACTTAACCTCTCTGCCTCAACCATTCATTCCCAAAAGTGCTCATTGTGCACCTAGCATGTTCTTAGTCTTAGGGACACAGCAGAGGACAAAGTAGCAGCACCTGATTGGCAATAAGCAGTGTCTCCCCACCAGAATGGGGAATCCTGTGAGCTCAACACGAACTCTGCACTCTCTGGGGAGAGACAGGCGTGGGAGCCCTCAGGGAAGGCCCTCTGTCTCCCTAAAGGCAGTGAAGGAGCCAGCTAGGTGGCTGTCTGGAGCAAGGACATCGCAGGTGGAGCAAGTGCCAGGTGCAAAGGCCCTGTGGCAAGGGCAGAATCCCCGGGATCTCCAGGGGAAGCCCTGCGAGTTAAGGTCACCTGGGGCCTGGCTCTGTGGGGAGAATTTGGCTCAAAACTCCCCATAGCCTCTCATCTCCTCCAGAGTAAGAGCCACAGGAGTGAATCCAAATTGGTTTTCCAAGGGATCGTTCTGGCTGCTGTTTGAAGAACAGGCTGCAGGGGACAGGTGGCAGTGCCTTTGGTAACACAGGCGCAACTCTGAGATTCTAGCAACTTCCCTGCCCACCTGAGCTCCCTCATGTCTCACCTTGAGCACTGTGACAGCCTGGCACACACGATGGCTCATTGAGCACCTGTCGTGCCCATGAACAGAGGACGAAAGAGCCCGAAGGGGGCGGTGGGGGTCGGTGCTGCCTTGAGACAAGGCAGGGGCTAAGCAGAGCCTGGTCCCCTATGACCACCCTGGTGCCTCTGGCCACTGCAGACCCCGGGGAGGGAGAGTCAGGGGGTAGACAAAGGGATTGGGTCCCCTCTCCAGATCAGGGTCCATGAGCATCTGACGTGTGAGCAGGCAGGGCCTGGCACTGAATCAGATAGAGATTGAAAGTTTGCACCTGGACCAGAGTGGATTTCAACACCAGAAGTCCCTGGGAAATGAGTTCTTTCCAAAATGTCCACCCAGAGGGCAGCCACACGCAGAACAGATGCAGTAGCCAGCACCAGCCCTCACCGAGCTGAGCCTGGACCTCCTCATTCGAGAATTTCCCAGCAGAGGCCACCAAGCCCCTTGGCACCCTCAGAAGTGATATCGTGTGGTCCTGGCTGAGCCTGGATGACCTTAAGAGCCCGGCCCAAGCCTAAGAACATCTGCTCCTATTAATTCCGAAAGCTCCAGAACATCTGGATGGATATAGAGTGCTGGCTGCACCAGGATCAACGCATTTCCTGTCGCCAGGTAGGACGGGGGATGCCAAGGCTGAGTAACTCCCTCTGAGTAGTTCCCCAACTGTGTGGGGAGGGAGCCTTGGAGATCCTCCCAACCTCTGTCACCAGGTGCTGATTCCCGTACCGTCAGAGACCGTGTGGCACACACCACGTTCCTTCTGCCACCTGTGCAACATCCATCCATCTCCAGGGGAAGCCAGGACCACAGGACCATTCTGTGGTCCTGGCAGAGTCGCCAGTCACAGCCCTGCTCCCGGACAACAGGTAGGCATGGGAACCACACCTGTCCTGTAGCTCCTCCATCCTGTGGCCACAGGAGGGGATGAATTCACTTGTTAGCCACACCTGGGCCCCATCCTGCCCCTTGGCACAAGTCATTCCCTGTATTGCGTGTAAGGGCTGTTTGCTCTGGAGTCATTATCTGGGATGGGGTGCCAAATGCTGTGGTCTGGGCCCCAGGGAGGAGACCCGCCCATCAGCCGTGTCCTCCCACTGCAGAGAGAAGCACTTGGCCTCCCTCTCTTGGCTCTGATGTCCCTGGAGCCATAAGTACCTGAAATCTGATCTCCTGAATGCCCCATCTTGTGAATGCCTTTCTTGTGTTGAGTCTCAAATGTCCTCATTCTCAAAGCTCCTATGAGCTGGCGCACATGATCCCCACCTTGCAAAGATCAAATGAGATGATAGCATGTGAAGGCACAGTGGTTCTGCAACATGGGGAGCCCTCTCAGCAGACATGTCGCCAAAACAGCCCAGAGTCCAACACACGGGGCTGCTTAAGACCTGCCTTTCCAAAGGCATCGTTCCCAGCGATCCTTTTCCAAGTCTCCTGACTCCAAGCCCAGTGCTCACTCCTCAGCCCATCACACCTCCAGGATTCTGTGTCCTTGTCCTCTGCTGAATGCATCTAAAGATGAACACTTGAGCACCTGGGCAGAGGCGCACAGAATGCATGGGGCAGGGAACACACATATGTGCGTGGGGGCCTCCCCTGCTCTGCCTGGTGCCAGCACCCTCTCCCTGTAAAGCCGAGGGGGCTTCCACTAATGCTCTGCCTGCCCTGGCGCTCCTTCAAGGGCAGAATCTCGTGTCAGGAGCTGGAGGTTGATTAAATGGTTATTTGTTCTGCCTTCCAAATGGGGGAAATATGGACCTTAAAGGCCTTTCAAAAGTGCTGCGTGATGATTATTTAATGTTTTATGGGTCCATAAATACACAGCACTGTGCAGCCAAATGCTGTCACTGCTGGTGGCAGGAACACCCATCGACAGGTGGGAGGCTCTGGGCCTCCATTGCCTGGATTCTGGGACAGCAGTGACCCTCTTGGGGCCCCTTGGAGCGGAAGCTGCAGGGCCAGGCAAGAGTAAGGCCATGGCCCGGGCTTGCTACCTCAGTTCCGTCCTCACTGTCTGTCCCAAAGTCGGAATTCAACATCTTGGAGGCAGGGGATGCTGAAATCAGCTGCACACACAGGCGTCATATGCAGTGATGACAGTGTGCTGCCTGCTATACCCTACGCACGTCCTTCCTTCTGCCCCACCCTGGCATCCCAGAGCTCCTCAAATAATCACAGGACATGGATCTGACAGGGCGAAGGAGCCTCGGCCTGCCTGTGCCTAGCACAGTGCCTGGAACATGCCAGCTGCTCAGAGAGTTTATTGTGTGAGTCAAGGAAGAATTGTTACAAAAGCCACCAGCCCTATCACCCTCTGATTCCAAATCGGGTTTCCAAGTGGCCAAGACCATTCTTACAAAAAAATCATTTTATTATAAGATACCACATACATGTGACCAGGAACAGAAATGCCATGAACAGATTTTACATACATTTGGCATTATCATAACATAATCAAAAGACTACCTGAAATGTGTTATTTCTATGTCCCGTATTTGCTTTGAATCTAAGCAAAACTGAGGTTCCCTACCTGGAGTCTCTCCGCCAGCCCCTGCAATCGATCTTCCTCCCAATTTCAGGGTCTATCATTCCAGTGGTCTACACTCGAACCCCCACAAGAGACGCACCCCTCTTCTCACTATCTCCAGACATTTCTGGGGGGCAGCTGAGGCCCACGGGGGAATGTGAGCCCAGACCTGGCCCCCTTGCCCACTCTATACAAACACTTGTTTAATGGATGACATGAGGGAAAGTGCTTTCAAATCCATAAATCACTCTAGAAACACAAGGCGCCATTATCAGCTCAAGAAAACTCCATCTTCTATGCTGTCCAGAGTCCCACACTGAACTCATGCCTCCCACCAGCCAGCTCAGTGCTCCAGCAACACCCCTTCGAGAATTCCAGCGCCCTGCAGCCAGAGACCTCACCAACCCCAAACCCCCAGGGCGCAGGGACTTGGGGCAGAAGAGGCCAGCTCCAAGCTCCGTGTTCTCTTCTTCTGCCAGGGGAAGTGGGGAATCAGAGTGGACACGTCCGTGGCTCACAGGCCACACAAGGCATTGCTGAGGCCTAGACCCTGACCCCGCCCTGTGCCCAAGACCTTGTCCATTCAACTCCCTCAGGAATGGGGCTTTCAGTTTAACACATTTGGGAGGAAAAGGAGGAAGCTTTTACTTAAGAAAAGAGAAAACTCTAAATAAGACCAAGAGTTACCTAGGAATAGCTGAGGTTTGTCTGAATTTTCTACTTTTACAGCCAGGAAAGGCTCTGTGGAGTGGTTTTAATGCTGCCACGTAAGGCACAAGCCACCAGACCGCTGGCACCACAACCTGCTGTGTTCAGACCCCCTCGCCTGGGTATAGGGCTGCCGGGTCAGAGGGCAGGGCCACCTCCAAGCATGTCCAGACCCTGTCAGGTGTCCCAGGACTGCATCCGATGGGCAGACAGACAGATGGACACTCTCCCGCCCCCAGGTCTGGCTGATCTGACTCACTCACCCCTCAGGTCGTCTCTGCCCCATCCCCCACTGAACTCCCCGCAAGGACAACAGACCACTCCCCACACCCCAAGGCCTCCCCAGGCTCTTCCCTCAGGTAGGGCAACGGAAGAGGCAGCAGATTCCCAGGTGTCCCTCAGGCCAAAGCAGCAGAAGGGGCCAGGTCGGAGACCCACGTTCTTGGATCATGTCACCTCCCCCAGGAGTCTTCCATTTTGGTCCCTGCATAGGCCCCTCACACAGCATCCTGTTCAAACCCTTCTCTGTGCCTAGGGATACTGGAAGATCCACAACGACAAGCATTAAATGCCAGATTGGTTGTTTAATCGCAGCCTCTCGTGGGGAAGGCAGACTGGCAACAGTATGTCTTGTTTACCATTGTATCCTGGGGCCCAGCACAACACCAGCGAGAGTTATGGAGCACCTGCGGCATCTGCTGCCACAGGCTGGGGGGCGAGCAGGTGGCTTCTTGGTGGGTAGGTGGGTAGATAGAGGGTGGTTGTTGGAAACAGATGGGGGGGTGGAGAAATGATGGATGGGTGGACAAACAGGGGGACGGATAGATGGTCAGCTAAGCCCTTCAAATGGCCAAGAAGATGGACAGGCGGATGGACACATGGGCAGACAGCAGGGCTGGAAATAAAAGTCTGGTGTGTCAAGATCCAAGTGCCCTGGTTTCTCGGCATTCCCCTCCTCCACAGCCCTGCTCTCAGATACTGCCTGGGCTCAAGCTGACAGTGACGAGGGATGGGGTCGGGCTGCAGACCCAAGTGGCCTGACAGTCCCTCTCCGAGAGAGTCATGTCACTCCTTCCTGCCTCGTCCCTCGCTCAGACCTCACTAGGTGTCCAAGAGCGTGGAGCAGGACTCTGCCACCTCTTGTGAGCACAAGGGGCAAACAAAACAAAACACTCCTGCCCAAAATAGCCTTCTCGCCACCCAGACACGCTGGCTGGCTGGCTCTCGGATTTGAACCTGATGAAGCAGATTTTTTTAGAGCCCGGGCTGGGGCTGGGAGAGGAAGGGGCATGAGCGGCTGTGACTCCGCCCAGGTCCAGATGGGGGAGGGAAAGAGGTGGCACCACCTCGGTAGGGGGCCGGGTGCTGAGCGTATAAGGGCTGTGGGGAGTGGGCGGGGCTTCGAGATCATTCAATGTGGTGGGTCCCCAAAGCCTCCCTGTGAGAAACTGAGGCACAGAGAGGAGAAGTAGCCATGTAAGGTCACACACATCAGAACTTGGGCAGATGTGACTCCTCCCACACCCTGGGGCTCCTCGCCCTGGGCTCTGCCCACCAGAGTCCAGTGGGAGAAAGTGGACACGGTGGGCAGTGCAGGAAAACCAGGGGAGGCTTCCTGGAGGAGAAGATGGGACTCCAGAGAGAATTTCTGCCCCTAAGAAGGGAGAAGCAGAGCCCCATGTGCAGCCCTAGGAAAGGCCTTGGAGCCCACAGAGGGAGGGAGCGAAGTCAAGTGAATTTCGAGTCAGACCCAGACTGGGTGCGGGCAGGGCAGCCACATAATCTGCACTCTGCCTGGACCCTGAGGCGGCTCAGGTGACTCGTATTGTCCCCATGCCACCCATTCTCATGGGCACAGCAAGGGTGGTTTGCATGAGCCAGGGTGAGGTGCAGGTAGATAAACTTCACCCCCCATGCCCATATCTGAGTTGAGTGGCAGCCCAGGCCCTCTCTGCAGCTAGCTGGGCCCTGCAGAGCCCCCGAGCAGCCCCCCACTATACTGCTGAACACACAGAAGCGGGGTGGACCTCAAGCCATGTGGGCCACACCCGGCTCCTGCCCAGTAAGCCCACTGACACCCCTCTTCAGTAGCTCCTCCTCCATCCGAGCCTCGCTACTCCTCAGGCAAAAGACACCAGGGAGTAAAGAGCCAGCCAGCCCCTGCCTTCTTGGGTCCAGCCACACCCTCCGAGAAGCAAGGACTCAGTTCTGGCTGCTGTTCTCTCACAAACAAGACGGGTCCTCATGGACCACCTCTGTGAAATGGGCCAGCTGACTCCAGAGCCCAAGCTCTGCAGTTGACGGGCCTGGACTCACCCATGGCACACCACCCACAAGTGGCAGGGCCAGTGGCCACGAAGTAAGGCAGGTCCCCCCTGAACTGTTCCCTGCCAAAGTCCAAAATCTGTCACTAGAAGCCTTGGACTTGGCTTCTAGGGCCCGCCCACCTCGGGCGCTGTCCAAGGTGCTGACATTCCATAGCGGTACACTGGAGGCTCAGCGCGTACACAGGGAGGGCTAACGTTGGCTGAGGCAGGCATGGAGGGGGTGGTCCTGGCAAGCTCCCCAAGGGAATGGGATGAGAAGTAGGTTTGGATACAAAAATTAAAGTTTTGTGGAGAAACAAGTTAGCAAGAAAGGCATTCTAGGTCAAAGGGACACATGCAAAGTCACTGAGTCTTGGGAGCCTTGAGAATGTCAAATGAATTCATAGGCAAGAAAGTGCTTTGTGATCTCAAGTACCCATGTGGATGGTCCCCTAACTGTCAGCTATTGTAGGGCACAACAGCTAGGGGTGGCTTCAGGCTAGAGTCCCAGCCCCCTGAGGCCGGACCCAAGGCTTTCCCTACCCCACCACAAGGGTATCCTTCAAATTTCTGAAACAAAGCCCATGCCTAGGATTGAGGATGCAGGGTGGGCTTCCCTCTTCTTTTTGTCCTCTGCCTCACCCATGTTGATTAAAAATAGAGAATACTTCCCTATCCCTCCTCTCCGGCAGCCAGGCACTGGATCCCTGGCCTCTGGCTTGGCCTCTGCCCCATGTTGGTATATGAAGATCTCTAGGATTTATTGTTATTAGAAAAAAGCAAGAGACAGAGCATGCTGCCTTTTGTGCAATAAAGGGAAGATAATATATATTTGTGTGTGCACTGGAAACACAAGATATTAATAAAAATGATTCCTTATTATTTGCAAGAAGAAAATAAAGCAGGATGGATGGAGATGGGATGGAACAGGGTGAGCAGGAGCGGGAATTCCAAAAAAACACCTTCGTGTTCTGTTTTAATGTCTGAACTATGTAAATGTGTTGCCCATTCAATAAAATAGCTGGTCACAGTTGTCGTATTTGTTGATTTTTATGTGACCCTAGGCACATTTCTGAAGGCACATTATATTGCCAATAAAACAGAGCCTCAACCTCTCTGGAATGTTATTATATTGATTAAATGGGAGAATCTCTAAGAAGCACTTAGAGAACCACCTCCCAGGTAGCAAGCTCTCAGTACTAACAGCCCATAATGAAGACTGGTGACATGTCCCCCAGCTCCTTCACCTAATGCACAAAAATGTCAGGATAAAAACAAATTATTAGACATATTTTTCACTCAGTCAACAGGCATTTACTGATTAACCATGACTCATGCCAGCAGTCATTAAGCAGCTCAGCACACGAGACAGCCACTCCTCCACAGGTGGTTGTGGGAACGTGTGTGTCTTATGACCATCCCCATTTTCCAGATGGGAAAACTAAGGCTCATAGAAGTCAAATCATCTGCCCAAGGGGGTCGCAGAGCTAGTTGGTAGAGGAGAACAGTCCCTCCCAGCTTCTCATGGGGCTTCCAATCCTATTGCCCCAAAAGGGGCATCCTCAACTCCCAGCTTGTGACAGTCACCAGCACTCCCATTTGTCTTTGGTAGAAATTCAACAAAAATGCTCAGCTCAAAATAACCTTCCAGAGGTCCCTGTGAGAAAATGGCAGAGCCAGGTCTCAAATCCAGGTGGTAGGTCCCAGGGTACCAGCTATCCAACTACCCCTAGGCTTCAAACCACCCCAGTAGGGTCCACTCATGCAGGCCACCAGGGTCTGGAGCTCCTAGCACATGTGAGTGCTGTTCTAAACACTGAGGACCCAAGTCAGGCCTGCTCACCTCCTGCTGTGCTGTATATGTACACCCTGTGGTCAAGCCTCCACCCTCACGGAGCTCATATTCCACTGGGGGAGACGTTTCCCCCACCCCAACTCAGTGCTTTGGCCATTTTCATTTTCCAGACAGCCAGGTCAGGGAGCCGTAGGTTCAGACACCAGCCCCTTCAGTGGTCAACTCTGGCCCTGGCCCCGGACATCTGCCAGAGCCTCTTGGGACCACTTGCCCTGGCTATACGGAAAGCACATACAGTGGGGTCATGTGTGCCAGCTCCTGGGCTGACCCTGGCCATTGCCCTGGGAAGAGGTCAGGGCAAGCTCCCCTCTGGGGCCTCAACTTCCCACTGAGTAAGAATCACCTGGGAGGTGTCGTAAATGCCCGATCCCTCCAGCCCCCAGCACCAGCCTGAGGGGACTTGGAGTTTCAAGGGTGGTCCCAGGAGAGGCCAAGGCCTGAAAAGGCCTGTTGAACCTAGCACACAGGAAGTATAGGCTCTGTCACCTTCCAGCAGTGGAACCTTAGACAAATGGGGCCTCTATCTCCAGGCCACAAAGTGGTTCACTTGGCCTGCCAGGGTGGGATGTGGTGGCACCCAGGCCAGGAGAGTGAATGGAGGTGGGCTCTCCGTGTTCCATGCAAGGTGGCTGAGGGGTGGGGATGCGCTCTCGTACTGAGCTGCACATGGGAGTCCACCATGCTGACCAGCAGCTGCTCATTCAGTAAAGGGGGCTCCAGTCCTGAGCCACCAGCCAGCCACTAACCTACCCCACACATGAGGGCCAGGCCAGCCCCTTCCACTGGCCTCAACACCCCCAGGCCCAGGCTATGGGTTAAGGCCTCGGCCAGCCCCTTGCCCCACCCTCTCCCTGCTCTCCCAGATGTTCCTGGCCTGGGGAAGGGTCATGCCAGGTGTGCAGACATTGTTAGCACAATTTGGTATCCCCTGAGGCTCAGAGCCAAACACTGCACCTGGTCTGGAGGATTTGGTGGTCAAGGAAAGACACACAGTTTTGTCCACCTGGCACAGAGGGGAGGGAGCCAGAGGACAGTCCTCAGGCCAGGAGCTCCTGACCCCAAGGTGGACAGATACGGCCTCAGGTGCAGGGGCTTAGCAAAAGGAGCCCCGCCCTTGCCCCAGCATCTCACCCCAGGGTGGTGCTTCCTCCTGCCCCATAAACATCCCAGTGTTTGTTTTTGTTCAGTAGTTCTAGGCATCTCCCTAACAGGAACATTCCCTGATCCCCAGGGAGGGAAAGAGGCAGTGGGCGGCCCAGAGGAGGAAGAGACCTACTCAGAGTCTCTGCCGAAAATAGACAGTGATGCTGCTTCACACACATACACGCACACACCCACAGTGTCCCAGGTCACCCAGCTTCCTGGCTTGGGAGGGACTGGGGCCAAGGCCAGTAGACAAAGGGAAGACAGGCCAGTACAAGGCCAACAGCAAACACAGCCCTCTCACTCCACTCTGGCCAGGTAGCCACCTGTCCTCCAGGGGCCAAGCCCCACCCCCACACACAACACAGAGCACCTCCTCTGGGCCCCAACTAGACCCTCATGCACCACGGACCCGAGTCCCAGTGCCTGTCTCCACAGATCTCACAGAGGCAGGGGTGGGAAGGATGGCCTACCGTTTAAATCGAAGGAGCTATCTTTTTCATACCTGGATCTCTAGTGCCTAGCACATAGTAGGCACTCAATTTCTGTTAGAAGGGAGGAAGGAATGAACAAATGGATGAACAAATGAATAAACTAACAGTGCTGGGAGGTTGGGATGGAGTCATCTGCAAGGAGACTGAGTCTCAGACGTGAAGCCGGCCGTCCTGAGCACTGGTAGTTGTATTAAAACAGGTCTGAAAATTCTTCATCTCTCCTCTCAGCCAGAGGCGGCATCTAATTCCCTCCCCTCGAACATGGGCTGACTCTTCTAATGGGCAGAGTGCAGTGGGCATGACGCTTTGTGATGGCAGCACTGCCTCCCTACTGACTCACGCACACATGCAGGGAGGCCAGCTAGCCTGAAGCCACCATGTGGAGAGATGGCAGAGAGAGGGTGGCCTAAGAAGCCCCAAGCATCCTGTCCTGCCTGTGGACAGACATGCAGACAAGTTTTATGCTGACTCCAGCGACAGCAGTGTCACTACAACCACTGAGAAACCCTGAGGGAGAACCGCCTGCCTGTGCCCAGTCAGCCACCAGGAACGGGAGAGGTGACAGAAAATGGCTGCTGTTGCTCTGCACCGCTAAGTTGAGGATGTTTGTTACACAGCCACAGGTAAGTGGAACAAGCTCTTACACATAAAGCATGAAGTCAGTCAAGGAAATGAGGAGACATTAGCAATATTTCTCAGAGCCCCATGAGGGCTTGTTATTATCCTATAGATGAGGAAACTGACACATGGTGAGATCAAGTCACCTGCCAAAGGCCACACAGCTGGGAGGAGCTGCAGCTAATATGTGAACCTGGACAGCAGAGTCCTGCTGAAGGACATGAACTGAGGCACTGGGTGTCTGACATTGTACAACTATGGTCAAGTGTGTCTCTTCTCAGGGCCTCAATCTCCCCACCTGTGACATGGGTGCATCGTGTTCAAGATTTCTCTGCAGCCCTTTCCCTCCCCTGAGCCTCCCTGAGAGCAAGCCCTGCTGGCTCAGGTAGCTGCTCTGTCTCCCACCCCTGCCATCTAGCCAGTCACAACCTCCTGGCCTACCCCGCATTCCCTCCACCATCTTAGACCTCCACACATCTCTGCAGGATGCCTGTTTTTCAAACTTGTCTGGCTTCCTTTATTATTTATATTTTCCTTGGAGCTAATATCCTCTCCAAGACTTGAGCCCCACACAAAAAACTAGTTTCACCTCCTTGAGAGTCTGGCAGAGGCTTAGCCACAGGGAGCTGGCAGGCAGGAGTTGCTGTCACCTTGGATTTGCAGGTGCCAACCACGTACAAGGCACAGGCCCCACCATTCATTCTACGGACTCTTCCTGGTGCAGCCTGGTTGGGCTGGGAGCCAGAGGCCATGTGACCACACCTGAGCCTGGTGTCACAGCCCTCCAGGGTGTCACCCAGTTCTCCTCGTTCCCAGGAGCCACCCTCCTCCACGCCACTGCAGAGGTTCCCTCTGGCCAAAGCCCCATCCCTGGAGCATGAGCCGGGCGGGGCCGAGGCATGGCTACTGGGGCAGGGAGAGGAGTATGACCCTCCCCCGACAATAAAAAACAAAACCTAACAAGCACCTGCAGACCCTGGCACCAGTATAATTTCACACAAACTAATCAGGCATAAGTAGCTACATAGCCAACATTGCTGCATGCATTAGCTTCCTGTGGCTGCTGTCACAAATGGCCATGAACTTGGTGGCTTAAAACAACACAAATTTATTCTCTTAGAGTTCAAGAGGTCAGGCATTGAAATGAGTCTCACTAGGCTAAAATCAAGGTGTCAAGCAGGGCTACATACCTTCCAGAGGCCCTTGGGGAGAATCGATTGCTCGCTTTTTCCAGCTTCTAGAAGCTGCCTGCATTCCGTGGCTCGTGGTCCCTTCCTCCTCTTCAAAGCCAGCATGGCCGGCGCAGTCCTCACGTGGCGTAGCTCCGACCCCTGCTTCCACCATCACATCTCTTTGGACTCTGACCCCACAACCTCCCTTTTATAGAGACGCTTGTGATTACACGGGGCCCACCTGGACAACCAGGCTCCTCCCTCGAGTAAAACCATCTGATTAGCAACCTTAATTCCACCTGCAACTTTAATTTTCCCTTGCTATGTGATGGAACGTACCACGGGTTTGCAAACATCTTGGGGGTTGGAGGAGAGGACATTATTCCGCCAACTGTTGGGTGTCCACTGCACTTGCCCTATGCCACCCTGTCTGGAGAGCCTCACAGGTGTTCTACAAATCTTCACTGCTTCACCCCCAGCCTCCCTAACAGCTAATTCCTCTGTAAAACGAGGTGATTGGGCACAAAGGGGTGGCACCAGATGACCCCACAGCCAGCACTTCCCAAATTCGAATGTGCACAGTCCCCAGGGGGCCTTGTCAGAGTGCTACTCAGACACAGTAAGGAGATCTGGCCTCGGCCAGGACTGCACCTGCCCACCCTGCTGCCAGGTAAGGCTCTGCTGCCCACAGACTGCGTCAAAACACCTTGAGGGAGCTGGGAGCGTCAATGCCCACATTCTGCTCCATCAGCCCGGCGCCTGGGACACAGTGAGCGCTCGTGACATTGGCCAAGCGCCCCAGAGCTGAATCTTGTCTGATCCTAGCTACGTGGCTATTCTAGAGTGGAGGAAAAGGGGAGGGAATCATGACAAACACCTCCTGGGGACAGAGGTGCAAATCCTGGTGTGACAACATATTGGCTAGGTGACGAGTGCCCCAGAGCCACCCAGGAGCCCACCCAGCCGCTGCAGACAACACCAAGGCCCTGTGGAGGGGGTGGCCAAGCCAGGCTGGCACTCAGACCTGCCCTCTGCGCAGCACTCTCTCCAGCCCACCCCAACCCTGCGGTCACATGAACAGGGGCTGCCCAGCCGCTTCAGGGCCCATGGAGGCCTCGCGGTCAACCACACACAAACCTGACGCATGTGCTTCCGCCCCTCCTCCTCCTGGGGAATGTCCCAGCTGGCAGCGCCTTTGCCAGGATGTCCCCATGCCCACGGCTTCCCTGCTGAGGGGGAGCTGCCCAGCCGCCAGGCCCACGGGATGACCCACTGCCCCGACCCATTTTTCAGCAACGACACCATTAACTCGCTGGGAGCCACACTTTCTCTCCTCCCTGAACCAACCCGAGGGAGCCTCCAGCAGCCTTGAAGGGGACGGAGGAGGACACCTCAACACCGCAGGGCACAGAGTGAAAGGATCCACCCCCGGAGGAGGTCTGGCTGAGGTGGGCTGGGCCAGGGATGGAAAGAGAATGGAGAAGCAGTTCCCTCCCTGGCAGCAAGCCCAGGGATACCGTCCCGCCATGGTACCATCCACGGCTCCCTTACAAAGGCCAACACATGATACCATGAGGAGCGCCATGAGGCTCCACTCACAGGAGAACCCTACAGGTGCTCACTGTTACCCCCACTGTAGAGATGGGAAGACTGAGGCCATGCGAGCAAAGCAGGTTCAGCAGCTTCAGGAGAAGGAACCACCATCAGGGGGATGCTCTCCAGGGTGGCTGCGGACACTGGCTCCCGCTTTGCCACCCAAGCAACTCAGTCTCCGGAAGCTTCTTTTATCCAGACAGAACAGAACAGGGTTGTAGAAGATGCCTGTGACCCTGACGTTGTACTTCTAGCAATTGATCCCATGGGGGAAACTGGACAAGTGTGCGGTGTGGACAACCACGGTCATCACAGCATTCCTTATAACGGCAAGGAACCAAAACGCTCTGCGCCTCCGCACCAGAGAGCCGTAAGGAGGCTCATTGAGATTCCACAGCAGGGACAGGTCAGCACGCAGTGCTGCGCACCGGCATTATCACGCTTACGCACGCGCCTCATTCCACTGCTCCTTGCTTTACTGCACTTCGCAGATAGCGTGTTTTTTACAAATTGAAGGTTTTTGGCAACGCTGCATGGAGCACGTCTATCGGCGCCATTCTTCCAACAGCCTGTGCTCACTTCTCTATGTCAGCATTTTTAAGTGTTTTTTTAATCGAGGTATAGACATTTTTTAAGACATAATGATATTGCACACTTAATAGACTACAGTGTAGTGTAAATACAACGTTCATATGTACTGGGAAATCAAAACAGTTGTGTGGCTCACTTTATTACAAAAGTCCCTTTCTTTAGTAATTTGTATTTATTTACTGCAATATCTCTGCAGTGTGCCTGTCCATGTCATTTTTGTTTTATGTGAGGTTCAACCTTGTCTGCTGCATTCAGAAACTTTCTTTTCCTGATCACTTCTCTTCTCCACCCCTCAAAGATGTTGCGGGTTTGGTTCCAGACCACCACCATGAAGCAAATATCACAATAAAATGAGTCACAGAAATGTTTTTGTTTCTCAATGTATATAAAAGTTATGTTTATACTATATTGTTGTCTGTTAAGTGTGCAATAGCATTATGTCTAACCAATGTACACACCTTAATTAAAAATACTTTATTGCTGAAAAATGTTAACCATTATCTGAGCCTTCAGTGAGTCACAGCATTTTTGCTGGTGGAGGGTCTTGTCTTGATGTTGATGGTTGCTGAGTGATCAGGGTGGTGGTTGCTAAAGGTTGGGGTGGCTGTGTCAATTTTTAAAAATATCACAACAATGAAGTTTGCCACATTGATTGACTGCTTTCATGAAAGATTTCTCTGTAGCATGTGATGCTATTTGACAGCATTTTACCCACAGTAGAACTTCTTTTAAAATTGGAGGCAATCATCTCAAACCCTGCTGCTGCTTTATCAACTAATTTGGTTTAATATTCTAATTCCTTTAGCTGTCATTTCAACAATATTCATAGCAGTTTCACCAGAAGTAGATTTCATCTCAAGAAACCACTTTTCTCATCTATAAGAAGCAAGTCCTCATCCATTCAAGTTTAATCATGAGATTGCAGCAATTTAGTCACATCTTCAGGCTGTTCTTCTAATTCTAGTTCTCTTGCAACTTCTACCACATCTGAAGTTTCTTCCTCCACTGAAGGCTTGAACACTTGAAAGTTATCCATGAGGGTTGCAATCTATTTCTTCTAAACTCCTATCAATGTTGATATGTTGACCTCCTCCCATGAATCACAAGCGTTCTTACTGGCATCTAGAATGGTGCATCCTTTCCAGAAGGTTATCAATTTACTTCACCCAGATCCATCAGAGGAATCACTATCTATGGCTGCTATGGACACACAAAATGTATTTCTTAAATAATATGATTTGAAAGTCAAAATTACTCTTTGATCTGTGGGCTTCAGAACGGATGTTGTGTTAGGCATGAAAACAACATTCATCTCCTTGGACATCTCCATCAGAGCTCCTGGGTGACTAAGTGCATTATCACTGAGCAGTGATATTGGAAAGGAATCTTTTTTTCTGAGCAGTAGGTCTCAATAGTGGGCTTAAAATATTCAGTAAACCATGCTTTAAACAGAGGTGCTGTTGTCCAGGCTTTGTTGTTCCATTTCTAGAGCACAGGCAGAGTAGATTTAGCATCATTTTTAAGAACCCTAGGATTTTCAGAATGGTAAAAGAGAAGTGGCTTCAACTTAAAGCCACCAGCTGCATTAGGCCCTAGCAAGAGAGTCAGCCTGTCCTTTGAAGCTTTGAAGTCAGGCATTGACTTCTCCTCTCTACCTGTAGAAGCTCTAGATGGTAGAGATGTTTCATCCACATTGAAAATCTGTTGTTTAGTGTAGCCACCTTCCTCAAGGATCTTAGCCAGATCTTCTGGGTAACTTGCTGCAGCTTCTCCATCGGCACTTGCTGCTTCACCTTTCGCTTTTATATGACGGAGACAGTTTCTATCCTTAAACCTCATGAACCAATCTCGACTAGCTTCTAACTTTTCTTCTGCAGCGTCCTCACCTCTCTGAGCCTTCACAGACTTGAAGAGAGTTAGAGCCTTGCTCTGGATTAGGCTTTGGCTTAAAGGAGTGTTGTGACTGGTTTGATCTTCTATTCAGACCACTAAAACTTTCTCCATATCAGCAATAAGGCTGTTGTGCTTTCTTATCATTCCTGTGTTCACTGAAGTAGCGCTTCTAATTTCCTTCAAGAACTTTTCCTTTGCGTTCACAACTGGACTGACCATTTGGCATAAGAGGCCTAGCTCTCTTTTCGACATGCCTTCCTCACTAAGCTTATTCATTTCTAGCTTTGAATTTAAAGAGATGTATGACTCTTCCTTCCACTTGAGCTCTTAGAGGCCACTGTAGGGTTATTAATTGGCCTAATTTCAATATTGTTGTGTCTCGGGGAACAGAGAGGCTCAAGGAGAGGGAGAGAGGAAGGGGAATGGCCAGTGAGTGGAGCAGTCAGAACACACACATTTATTAAGTTTACCGTTTTACATGAGTGCGGTTCATGGTGCCCCAAAACAATGAAAACAGTAACATCAAAGATCATTGATCACAGATCACCATAATCGACATAATATTATAATAATAATGAAAAAGGTTGGAATATTGTGAGAATGACCAAAATGTGACACAGAGTCACAAAGTGAGCACATACCATTGGAAAAATGGCACCAATAGATTTTCTTGAGCCAGTGTTGCCACAAACCTTCAGTTTGTAAAAAATGCAATATCTGTCAAGTGCAATAAAGTAAACCACAATAAAACAGAACATGCCTGTACATTGTATTAAGTATTGTAAGCAATGTAGAGATGATTTAAAGTATACGGAGGATGTGCGTGGGTTGTATGCAAATACCACACCATTTTATATCAGGGACTTCAGCATCTGTGAGTTTGGGTATCTGTGGGGGTCCTGGGACCAGTTTACCCAGAGGGACAAGTGTATTTGAAAAGAAAGAGTGTGGACAAATAACATTTGGGGTCTAAGAACCATTGATTTTGGAGGTGGGAGATCAACTCTTTTTTTCCTCATCTGTATTTTCTAATTTTTCTTACAGTAAGTACATATTAGCAGGGTGTGATTAATTTTTTTTTTTTTAAGCTAAGAAAACATCGTGGCTGGTCAAATGCAGGTAGTCTGATCTCTCATCAGCATCTTCTCCAGCTCTGGGATTTGCCGACCTCCTGGAGACGTCCCCTCACTATGCAGGGACAGGGCCCTGAGCTGGCCCGTGACGCAGACCTGTAGCCACCTCGGACCTCCTCTGAGCCCCGAGCCATGTGGAGTCCTCTGCTCTGTTTTACGTCCTGTTCATCCATGGGCCTCCTTCCCTCACCCCTTCCCAAATCCACAAGTGTTCTAATAACAACGTCAGTGACCAGAAGAAAGTGTAAATACGATAGCAACCACTGGCCTGTTCAGGCCTGTCTAGGACCATTCTGCTCCTAGAAGGTGGGGGCAGCAAAATGAGCCCATTTGCAGAGAATGTCCAGGCTCCATGCTGCCTGACCCAGGGACAGGGCTTCTGTGCTGGGGGGCTCTCCACTGTTGACGCCACCCCTCTTTCCCTGCTTAGCCCCCACCACCCACAAATGCCCCCTCCTAGGAGACACCCTCCTGGAACCCTTGGCTGATGTCCTCACTTCTTTGCCCTGTGCTCCCAGGAGCAGGACCCCAAAGCCCTAAGAGGAGAGATGCCTAAGCCATGAGCTCCCACTGGTAAGAGGCATGAAGGACCAGGCTCTGCACAGATAGCATCAAGCCCATCCCCAAGGCCACTTGCTAACGTTCATTCTTTTATTCTACTTATTTAAGGCTCCTTTGTGCCCAGCCCACCACGCATACAGCAGGAGCAGCGCTAGCCCCTACCTGTCCTCGTGGGGCCTGCAGTCCAGTGGGAGAGGCAGACATTACAAGTGCAAACACACACAGTTCCCGCTCTGACAGGCGCAGCGAAGGAGGGTGGGGGCTCAGAGCCCATGGCGGGGCTGAGGCCCTTCATCGGGCGGGAAGGTGGACTTGCCGCCAACAGCAGCCCCTCTCCATGGGTGCTCGCCAAGGGTCAAGCCAGGTTCCTCACCCAGTCCCCCACATAACTCCCTGGAGCCTGGAGATGGCTCCCTGGGTTCCTCATCTGTCGGGGAGGGCACGTGCCCACCCCCCTGACATCACCCAGCTGACCAGAGGCAGGAGCCAGGCATCAGGGGAGGGACATGGGGCTGGGGTCACAATTGCTTCCTGGGCACCTGCCCTGCACACCCAGCCTTTCAAGAGGGACCCAGGCTGGGGCTCCAGTCCCATTTCCTCTCCAGAGAAAGGAGTGGCTGGGGAAGAAGCTTGGGGGTCCAGTGGCTGGGAAGTCACCAATATCCTAACATGCGTGGGCTGGGGAGGACCACAGGAGCAAAGAGCCCAAGCCAGGCAGCACCCCACGGGCTCCTTCCTGCCGAATTTCCCCCAGTGTCATGGGGCAGAGGCATTATGCCTGGCCAGAGAGGGTGGGGAACAGTGGGGAACAGCCAGTCCCGTGGGGAGCACCTAGACAGGTGGGGAGGAATAAATAAACAGCCACAAGATCAGCCCACCTGCCACTGACACAGCCCTAATTCCGTGCAGAACGGGATGTGGGCAAAGAGAACCAGAGATAAGGGAGTCCTTGCGCCTTGAATTTGGGGAGCTAACTGCCCCCTTAGTTGCTGAATGGGCACCCAGCAGAAGCGGGCTCCACACCTTGCCTGTTAGGGACACAAGGTAGAGGTGGGCTCTGGGTAGGCTCTGGGCTGGAGAGAACAAGGAGGTGGGGAGATGACTAAGGGGCATGGGCTTTCTTTTTGAAAGGAGGAAAAGGTTCTAAAATCGACTGTGCAGACATTTGCATGTATCTGTGAAAATGCTAAAAACCACTGAGTTGTGCACTTTAACTGAGGGAACTGTATAGTATGTGAGCTATATCTCAGGAAAGCTGCTACAGAAAAGGAAGAAAACCTTGCTGGGCCTATGCCAGGAGCCATGAAGGGCGCCTAAGCAGCACCTGGCTGGTACCAGGTGAACAGTGAGTACATGTGCCTCTCACCTGTCACCTCAACAGCCACCATCCCATTGAACATCCCTACCAATCTGACCTGGGAAACACCATTCCCCCATTTTACAGACGGAGACAGCAGGGCTGGAACTGCAAGGGCTTACCAGGGCTGCGCAGCTGGCAAACAGCAGACTGGAAAGAGAATGCACAAATATAAGCAAAATGTCAGCTGTATACATTTGGGACAATTGTCCCTTTGCCAATTGTAAAATGCCACCAAAGAAATGGTAGACCTCCCTTCCCTTCTGCTGTAGCCAAGAGCGGAGTGGGTTCTCAGGGTGCTCTTGGGACACCAGCCCCTGCCACCCCCAGCAGAGAGAAAAGCATTCATCCCAGTATCACACCGAGCCCACATTCCACCCACACCCCAGCTCCTCAAGGCCAGATTTGAGCCTCCCTCTTCCTGGAGCCAGAGCTGACTGCAGCAGCCGCGGCAGCGCCCTGCCCCCGCCCTCGCCCTGTGTTTACTCCTCATTTGCACGCTCTTCCCACCCTTCTGGCTTGAAACCCCCACAGCAGGCCAGGGAGACGATGACCCCACGCTCGTTTCCCACAGCCTTTTTGGGTGTGCTGGGGACTGATGGTATGCATCCCCCCAAAATTCCTTCATTGAAGTCCTAACCCTTAATGTGACAGTACCAGGAGGTGGGGACTTGGGAGGTGATCAGGTTTAGAAGAGGCCATGAGGGTGGGGCCATGGTGGATCACTGTCCTTAGAAGCAGAGGAAGGGGCAGGTCTCTCTCTCCTCTTTCTTCTTTCTCTCCGCCATGTGGGGACACAGCAAGAAGGCCACGGGCTACAACCTGGCAGTGGGCCCTTCTAGAGCCATCCTGCTGGCACCCTGACCGCGAACTTCCAGCCTCCAGAGCTTTGAGAAATAAATGTCTATTGTTCGAGCTCCCCGTCTATGGTATTTTGTTGCAGCAGCCCCAGTGGACAAAGACAGGGTACTGGGGCCAGGTGGACAGACACCAGTGTCTCTTCAAGCCATCTGTCTGACAGCCAGGGGACCTTGCCCTTCACTTTCAGAGATGGGGAGCCTGGGTCTCTGTCACAGCTGGGCACACAGCTACTGACAGAGGACGGAGGTCTTGAACCAAGACCCCATGACCCCAGCCCCTGGCTCTGCCCAGGACACCTCTGCCACCCCTCACCTGGCCAGATGGCCTTTCTCCTCCCCTCTCCTGTTCTGCTCGAGGCCCTCCTCTGCTGCCGCATTTGTGAGAGCCACCAGGTGCTGTGACGGGGCCCAGGCTGTTGGTCACTAAAGCCCTAACACCCCAGCAGCCCTGAGGCCTGGCAGCGAAATGGGGTTTTGTCCCAGGGCGAGGCCTGCACTGGCCCCGTGTCAGCAAGCGCTTCCCTGAGAACCGCAGCAAACGGCCATCTCCCTCGTGTGGCACTCGGGGACCTGGCTCTTCCTGCCCACAAAGCCTTCCCCACGCTGGGCTCCCTCCCCTCTCGGGCTCCCTGACAGCAGACACAGTCTGGGCTACTAGAAATAGCGCCGGCCGGCCGTGGAGTCAGACACACTGGGACTCAGTCCCGGCTCTATGCTTTTTGGCTGAGCAAGCTACAGGAAAATTACCTCATCTCCCCAAGCCTCAGTTGTCCACCAACCCCAAAAGGAGCAGAGAGGAGGATTGAATGAGGTAATAATGTCCCCGGCAGGGCCCTATTCCAGGGCACAGCCAGTGCCTGACCTGGAAACGCACAGAGACACTCAGGGGCCAGGGCTGGGCTGGGGGACAAGAGCGTGGGCAGGAGGGGAGATGTCTTGCAGCTCCCCACACACCCTGCTGCCTACCCTGTCACTTGGGCTTGTCTTTACCCAAATGTACTCTGCAGTCTCAATGGGCTCAATGTCTCCTAAATTCATGTTAAAACCCTAACCCTAATGTGACAGTATCAGAAGGTGGGTGGGGCCTTAGGTCATGGGATGGAGCCCTCGTGAATGGGGTCAGTGTCTGTCTGAGAGGCCAGAGAGCTAGGTTGCTCTCTCTATCATGCGGAGATCCAAGAAGTCAGCCATCTGACCGGAAGGGAGCCCTCACAAGAACCTGACAGGCTGCCACCCTGATCTTGGACTTCCAGCCTCCAGAAATCATGAGAAATAAAATTCTGTTGTTCACAAGCCACCCAGTCTGTGATGCTTTGTTACAGCAGCCCAAACTAAGGCACACTCTCAGTTCCTGCCTTAGCTAAGCTGACCCCCTGCCTGGCAAGCTTGTGTCTCCCCACCCAAACTTCCCAGCCATTTCCACAACCCAAGTCAACCTTGACATCTCCTAGAAGCCTCCCATGACAGATCCTGCTGGTGTTCACCAAACCTCACAACCTTGCACATATTTCCTCCTGGGCACACAGCTAGCCGACATTTCTCAGACCCCTTTGTGGTTAGGTAGTGTCATGTGACCAAAGTGCTGGCCAATAGAATGTGGGCATAAATGATACACACCACTTCCACGCCTATCCTGTGAAATATGTCCCATGACACCTGCAGGCTGTCTTTCCTAATTGCCCCATTGGCTAGTTGAATGGAGAGGGTGCCAAGGCCCCAGCAGAGGGCAGAGACACAAGATGGAAGGAGCCTGGAGCCCTGAATGACCAGGTGGAGCAGAGCCTCAACGCTAACCTGCATTAATGTGCGAGCAAAATAAATTTATACTGTGTTAAGTCACTGAGAAACAAGGGCTGTTTGTCATAGCAGTTGGTCTATGCTGACTAATACACATCTTTCCCTCTTCTTGCAACAAGAGTGCCCAGTGGTAGCTCCCTCTTCAGCTCCCGCTCCTAGCCTTTTGCTCTCAGGACCATCATTGGCTGGGTTCTTGTCTGTCTCCTGCTCCACTCTGAGCTCTTTGAGGACAGAGCTACAACTGTGACTTTCTCATTTCTGTTTCCCTAGCTGGGGATGATGCAGTGTAAATTTTTCCTGACAAACATATCAGAATTTCTCAGAATAGGGCTACCTGGAAAATACGAAGTTTGCCTACAAAGGGCCTTCTGGGCCTGATTCTCCAGGAGGAAGCACGTACTATGTGATCCTCATGTCATGCACTGTCCTAAGCACTTCTCAAGTGTGTACTCCCTGTAACCCACGCAAAATGGAGGCACAGAGGAGGGCACTTACCATCATAGGCTCATGGCTGGTAGGCTGCAAACACAGGAAAGAAACCCAGACCAGCCAGGAGGCCCCAGAACACAGGTTTGTCCCTTCGAGGCAGCCGGCATGGTGCTCTTTGGCCTGTCACTCCTCCCACCCCACCTGCTGCTGCAGAGGTGCATCTGGGCAGGCCTTGTGCAATCCTCCCACCCCGGCTCAGCCAAGTGAAGATACTGAAAGCCACCCCTCCAGCTGACCAGGTGTGAGGCATCTGAGAGACGATGGTGGCCCCCAGGTCAGGGCCTACATGCCAAAGAGCCCACCGGGGCTTGAGATTGAGGACCCATCCCTGGGGCTTGGAGACTAAAAGCAGATCCACAGGGACCTGCCTCCTGCATACAAAGAGCCTCACAGACACCCTGTCCCTCAAGATGCGGGTACACATGGCATTAGTGGCTCCCACCATTGCTAACACACTGAAGTTCTTTGTCCCAGCTGGGCAATAGCGCGTCCCTTAACTGCCACCCCACACACCCCATCCCCTACAAGGACCAACTAAAGGCCCACACTGGGCCAGCTGTGGTCGTGCTGGACGCTAGTGCTCTTGCTGTCACCCATGAGTGTGCACCTCTATGATGCAGATGAGGAAACTGAGGCACAGATGCTGAGTCACACTAGGAACGAGGGCCAGTGCTGGGCTCCTGTGCAGGTACATCTAACCCGAGGGCCTGTGGCTCTTCCCATAATGTGTCCCATGGGCTAGTCTGACCCCAGATGCCAAGAAGTATTCATCACCTGGCTTGCCTGGGCTGCTGGTTTGTTTAAACCTCAAGAGGCAGCTCAAGACCAAGAAAGAACATAACTCCTCTAAATGCCAAGCATTTGGCTGAGGGAGAAAAAGTGGACCGGACACCCTCACAAGGAGGAAGACAAATAAACCAGATTCTCCCCAGTCCTCATGGACACAGAACAAGACCTCGCGTCCCAGCCTGATAGGCCCAGCGAACGGCCCGGCACACCCCCTAGGGCCGCCCAGCTGTGGCTGGGGGGCTTCTCTACCCACTGGCATCTGCTTGGGGCTGGAGACCACTGGACTCACGAGGTCCAAAGTTTCCCCCAGATGTCTCAAGGTCATGAGAATTCTTTGGAAGCCTCTGGAATCAAGATTCTGCCCAAGGTGCAGCCCCCTCTCAGCCCCTCTGAGGTCAGTGTCCCTCTGGGACTACTGTCCTACATCCATCCAGACTTTCAGGAAGTCCCCAGGTCAGGGCAAGGTGTGTCTGGGTCTTGGTTCACAGCCAGTTCTGAGCTCTGAGGTCTTCGCAGCCCTCCTACTATGCTGGGATGAGGCTCCCGGAAGCCTGGTCCTCAAACAACTGGGACGTTCTCCCAGCACCTCCAAGGGCCTCTGGGATCCCTAGAGAAGGTCCCTGATGCAGCCACACAGAGTTGATAGAAATTCCATGGCCATTTCTAACGTCCACAGACACCATCCTCTTCTGGGGTCAAAGGTCTGTGGACTTGGGAGGGCTGGGCAGGCCCTCAGGGCTCCCCTGGCCAGGGCTGAAGTCCTCACCTGGCCCCTACTGCCACATGGGCTCCTGTCTTTGAACAGATGGTAATAAATGGCCTCTCTCCCCAGGCCTGTATAGAGGCAAGAAAAATGCAACCTTCATCAGCGGGGCGTAGCAAAGTCCAGCTCTACCTCCACAGGGTGCATGACCAGGCGGCTGCTGCAGAGGCTTGGTCTACACTGGCTGAAAGAACGCTGGTTGAAAAGATGCACTTGCAGGCTTGGTTTTGGATACCAACACCTCTCTCCCTTCTCCCTCGCTCAGGGAACCCCAGTTTTATTTGAAACAACAGTGGGTCCAGCTAAAAATACTACCAGGAGTAGCCATGTGGCCCAGCCCCAGCCAATGACAGCCAGCGGAAGTTGATGCCAGGTGGGTTCCGGGAGAGCGCCTGCGCCAGACAGGCCCAGCTGGCACCTACCTCTGTTCTTCCCCCTCCCACATAGAAGGCAGGATGAGGAGCAGCAGGCGAGAGCCACTCGCTGAGGACGGGTGCAAAAGGCTGCAAGGGGCCCAGGGCCCTGACAACTTCCCATGGAGCCACACCAGCCCAGCCTGCTGCCCCCTGACTTCTTGTTAGTGGGAAATCCCAAATAACTCTGAGTTTTCTTACAAGAAGACAACACAGTTTTTTCTGACATAAGTAGCCATCATTCAACCTCAGGCCTCTGGGCATGCCCGTCCCTGGTCTCCCAGAGCTTAGCATTTATTTGCTCAGAGAGGTTAAAGCGCTAGTCCACAGTCACACAGCCTGTGAGTGAGAGGGTAGGACTTGAACCCAGATCTTCTCAAAGGTGCCCAGGGTCCTCCTTCAGGGCAGGTGAACTGAAGCCCGAGCAAGCAGCCAGGGCAAGCAGGGCTCCAGGCTGGTTCGCTCAGCAATGAGCAGGCGCTGGCTGAGCCCTTCCCGTGCCCCAAACCTTGACTTAGGAGACTTGGGAAGGAGGCAGTCAGGGTAGAGGCTGCAGCCCCTTCTCTGTTCTTGCCACAGCCCATGCTTCACCTGCAGCCAGGGTGTCTTTCTCCAATCCACTTCACGCCACATCTGAGTGACAGAGCATCCTGGGTGAGGTGAGCATTCACTGTGTGCCGGGAACAGGCCTACCTGGGCATGAGGTCTGGGGGTCCGCGGCTCCCATACCCATCAGGCCTCTTCCGCTGCACCACCTGGCCCTGCCTCATGCCGGTGAGGCCTCAGGAGTTATGCCCAAGGCCAGCAGGAGCTGGCAGCTTCCCTTCCGGCTGGCAGCGCCTCTGCCCAGAGCCAGCCAAGTGTGGACTCCAGGCTTGGCTTTGGTCAGCAGTGGCAGGAGCACAGGGACCAGAAGGTGCCCGGGTCCTCCAGGGGTGGCAGAGGGGCAGGCAGGGTCCACATTCAGAAAGGAGCCTTCCCGAAGGTGCCTCCCAACCCTGATCTTCCTGGTCACTTTCCCCAGGAACTGCAGCCAGGGCCATTGTTCTGAGCCTGCAGGTGGCAGCTCCTGGGGCAGCCCCGTCCTATACACCTCAAGGGGCCGTGAATGTGGACAGCAGAAGGGCCACCTCGGGGACAGTTCTAGGCTGGAGAAGGGGCAGGAAGAGTGGGGACCAGCGAGAAGGTGGCCCTACCTGCTAGGGCTTCAGGGGCTTAGACCTGCCTCTCCTTCCCCACCACCACCAGCCCCCACCAACCCCCCACCTCCCCGCTGGCCCTGCAGCCCACACGTGTCACCTGCTGCCAGGGAGGGTCCTCCTCGAATGCACTCACCACAGGACACTGATTATTTGCTCAGCCCAGTGAGCTTGTGTCTCACTGTGTGCCAGGCATGCCCCTGTGTGCTGTCTGTCCACACCCATGATGCCCACGTGGCAGTGAGGAAACCAGGGTCCAGAGAGGATGAGCAACTTGTCTAGGGCCACCCACTGCTAGATGGACACTCCAGGATTGAACCCAAGTGGTTTAATTCTCCCGTCCCAGAGCTATGCCCTCCCTCTGGTTCCAAGGTCTAGGGTGTAAAATCCAAATTCCTCCACATAGCTTTCACGGCCCTGGCCACTGGCCTGGGGCTCCCTGCACCCTCCCACCGCCACCTCCTCCTCGCAGCCCTCTCCTCCCACAGGGCAGAGCTCCAGATTTGCAACTGTCCCCCACCCGAGCATAGGCGTGGCCTCCAGGTCTGCCCTCTCTGCCTCGGAGCCAGCAGCGTCCGGCACTGCATCTAGCACAGCATACAGCAGGCAAACGTCACACGCTGTGCACCCACTGCGTGCCACGTGCAGGTACCAGCCAAGCACTTCCCCACGTCATCTCAATTAATCCTCACAAAACCTCCAGGAAGCAGCCACCATTCTACGCATTTCCCCTACGGAGACACCGGGCTCTGCGCTACACCGTCTGTTCAACGAGGAAGCAGCAGACCAGGACACACAACACCCCCAAGGAGGCTGTGCCCACAGCTGGCTCTAACCGCTGCTGTGCTCCCCTGGCTAGCACACCAGAGTGGTCTGGGCCGAGGTGCGAGCAGAGGCACAGGCCACACTGAAGGGACCAGTGGCCAATGCCCAGAGCTCCACAGGAAGGCACGAAGAAAGAAGGGCAGAGTTGTGTCGGGGAGACCCACACGTCTCAGAAGTTTGGACTTGACTCTGCAGATTTCCTGGCACCCCTGAGGGTTTGGGAGCTGGAACAAGGGCCACTGGCTTTAGGAAGCTCCTCTTGACCCAAAGGGCTACAGAGAGCACAGCTGGCTGCTCCCTTTGCAGTAGCAATGAGAGTCTGGGGCTGCCGGGCCGGCTTCCCTGGTGAGGCCAGCAGGATGCCAATCCTCCATCATAGTGTGGGGTGCCGGGCAACCCAGAGTGGACACCTGCCCCAGCAACCTCCTTGGGAGAGAAGACATCAGGGCATGGCCACAGCTATTTAACTAACCGGCAGCTTGCGTGACCTAGACAGTCAGAGCTGTGCTTAGAGCTCAGGAAACGAGTCACCTAGAAGAGTGGCCCAATCCCAGGTGAAGAAAGATGGACTCCTGCCGGTGGCCTGCCCATATGGAAGCTTCCAGTGGCACCACCAGAACCAGGCTAGGCCCTGCAGCTGCCCTGGGATTTGGAGGTCAGCAGATGCTGCAGGCTGAGCAGGGAGAATGAGGGGTGCAGGGAGAACCCCAGATCCACAGGAAGCAGGACTGCCCTCCCAATTGGATCACCCACCACTTCTTGCAAACACCTGCCATTCAGATTCATGGGCTGCTATTTTTCAAGGATTTGCTATTCTGAAAGACCTGGAGAATATTCTAGAACAGTTAAATATAGCTCTCATCGAAGCTGTCCCATTTACATGCCTATGTTCATTCAAGAAACATTCTCCGAGGGCCTGCTTGGTACCAGACACTGGAAGTTGGCCTCAGCCACCACGAGGTGAAGAAGCTGGGCCCTGCTGAGAGGTGCTGGGGGCAGGAGATGAAGACTGGCTTGGGAAGAGCCACAACACAGGGTGACAGGTGCTGAGCTGGCAGGCACCCTGGAGCTGCGGGGACACACAGGAGAGGCACCTAACCAGCCAGAGGCTGACAGAGGAGGGGTCTTTAGTGGTTAGGGACACGCTGCCCCGGCCTGTGACTCAGTCTGCAGGGGGCAGAGGTAAACTGAGGGACAGGGCTGAGTGGCAAGCAAGAGCTCAGACTTCCAGGGCCATCGTGAGCAATGCGTGTATGCTGTGGGCCACTGGGAGCCATCGATGGCTTCTGAGCAGGGGAATGACTTGACCTGCTCTGATGGGTGGGCAGCTTGTTGGACATCAGCACGGGCCTGAGCCACGTCAGAAGTACATGCAACTGGGAGACGGCTGCGTGGGTAGCATTGTCTAGTGCAGTGTTGCGAACCGCCTGGTGCACCCGCACCCACCCCCACCGCCAGCCCTTTAAAAACAAATGCTTAGGTCATGTCCAGAAGCAGCCAGAAATTAGAGAGGGCTCCTCTGTGTGCCCAAAACGGACCTAGGCTGAGCCGCAAAACAAAACCCAAGAGAAAAAACCGAAGCATTTCCCATGGCCAGGTCTCCAGGGTCTTGGTGGTGGGTAGTGGGGAGACTTCAGGCCGGGGCAACGGGGCTGGGGAGGAGGTCATCGGCAGCTCCTTTCTAAACCACAAAGAGGGCAGGGCCCAGGTGGTGGCAAATGCCCACCAGATACGAAGGAGAAGAGCAGCACAGCACTCAACACTGCCTTGTAGGGGAGGCTGCGGCGCCCAGGACTAAGGCTTACAGAGACGAGCACAACGCCCCACCAGCTTCAGACTTCTCCCCATCAGACGGGGTGAGGAGCAGGTGTCTGGACGCCGGGCAGGAAGAAAGCAGCCAGAGAGAGTATCGCCCACCCTGCTCCTGCCAGCAGCTTCTCCCTGCTCACGCCCTCCTCCCCTCAGCTCTTCCCCCTCTGAGGTGCTCCCCTGCTGACAGCATTCCCCATCTCAGCTCCATCTTCTCTTCTGACTCTTTTACTGGGGACTCTCGGGACATCCCAAGATGCCAAATGAAGCAGCACATGGCCTCTCTCTTCAGCAGCAGGTCGGAGGGTTTCCGTCACCAGCCACTGGACTTCAGAGCCAACCTTGTCTGTGGGCTCATGTCACACACAAGAAGACCAAAGCCCAGACAGGAAAGCAGATCTGCCCAAGGGATCGGAGTCGACCATGTGTTACCAAGTCACATCCAGGGCTACCCCTGTCACAGGAGGTATGTGAGCAGAGTGTGCGGGGCCTCTGAACAGGCCAACAGCAGGTCCTTTCCTCCCCAGGAGTCTGGATTCGATGTCCCCTAAGTCTCAAGGCAGGAGTGAGATGGGGAATGCAGCCACAGCCCCTTGTCCCAGTCATCTTCCAATGACCAGTCTAAGTGTGGTCATGAGGCACGGTCCTGGCCAGTGAGGTAGAGGCAGAAGTTACTGGAAGGAGATTTAGGAAAGTTTGTTAAAAGGATGGGGTCAGCTGCCATAATCCTTCTGACCTTTGCCCCACCTTCTTCCTGCCTGAAACAAATACCAATACATTACAGACGACAAAGCCAAAAAAAATCAAAGAAGTCCAGGTCCCAGGTGGTGTACCCCAGGGACTGGCACCATCACTCACCGGACATTCCGCCTAGCTGTCCCCTGGGAACTCCATGGCCTCTGGTTGTCTCCAAATCAGCAGCATTTCTGTGTGCAGTGTGGTCCTCACACCAACACAACATTACTCGGTGAACCCTCAATGAGGGCATGAGAGCACATTCTTTTGTGCAATTTAGCACCAAACCTTTCTGATGATAGCATTATAATATAACACAATAGAACATTATCTGATGATATAACATTTGACATGTTTTCTTTTTGTCCTTTCTCCTAGGAAGCGACAAGTAAATTTGAACCTCTATCACAGTCAATATGAAAGTTAGTACACATGAATCACACATGCACCCCAGATTTGGGGGCTGGCTTTATACCTTATTTTTATGTCTTTCTGTTATAAGCCAAGCCAAAACTTTCCTAGAATAAAAAAGGATAAAAATAAGCTAAAAACATGATCATATACATATATAACAAATGCTAATAAAAGAAAGCAGGCATAACAATAATATCAAAGGGAAAAAATAACTTAAGGCAAAAAGCATTAAACACCATAAAACAGCATGTTTTGTATAGGCAAGCTTATATCCACCAAGAAGAAATAAAAAACATGAATCTTTATGTACCTAACCACATAGCTTCAAAAGATGTGAAGCTAAAATTATCAAAAATACAAGAAGAAACTGATAGGTCACAGTGACAAAGCATGGAAAGAGACTCTAATGGATCCCCCTCAGAAATTAAATAGACCTTATAATAATAATAGTTAAATTATAAAGTAAATGAGGTGAGCTGATGTGATGATTTTGGGGACTGTAGTGAACTGGAAAGGGCACATGCTCCATTTAAGGCATAAACATTAATAAAATAATGATATTTTAAAATACTATATCTGCTAAACCCAACATGTGGGCAGGCTAACTGAGCCAGTAATCACTAGCTTTCAAACCTTGAAAAGAATCTGAATTATGTAATAAGTTTGATTTAACATATTTGTGTAGTACTTTATACACAACAAAGAGATAAATGTTGGATATTTTCAAATATCCATGGAACTCTAAAAAAGTAATTACTGAGCTACAAAGAATAAGTCCAATAATGTTTAAAACATAAAAATTATGCATTAGAAATGTGTCTACAGAGACTGAACATCCAATACATGCTAGCTATTTCAAATGTTTGCAGTGCAATAACTAACTCAATCTTCTCAACAACATTGAGGGCTGTTGTTGTATTGTTATTATTATGTTATTAAGTATGAAATGTCTAATTTCATACTTCTGAGGCATTTTACTTTAACACTTCTTGTTTTATTTTTATTGTAAAGGTACATCCTCATTCTCTCCAATGCACATTTTGACTTGTGATTATATTTCAATTTTTTAAAATGATTTTTGTACAACCATAGATAAGTCAAAAATTCATATTATTTTCAAATATGAGTTTCATCGTAAAACCAAAGCAACTCTGACAGCTCAAAATATCAACAAAGTATTTGGAAAGGATGTGGTTAATGAACATATAGTACTTCAATGGTTTAAAAAGTTCTGTTCTAATAATTTTAATCTTAATAATGAACCATGTGGACGATCTGAGACCAAGGTAAATGACAATAAACTAAAACCTATAAAGGAAGCGGATTCATCTCAACCTACACATAAATTAACAAAAAGGTTTGATGTTAAATATTCCAATAATATTAGACCATTTAAAACAAATCAACAAGGTAAAGAAGCTGGATAGATGAGTACTACATAAATTAAACAAACATCGAAAAAAAATCATCTCGAAGCTTTCCTTTCATTGCTGTCATGACATAAAGATGATCCATTTCTACATCATATTGTTACTTGTGATAAAAAATAGATTCTTTTTGACAATCACAATGACTGAATAAAGACAAAGTGCTGAAACACAGTCCAAAACCAAATAGTCATCAAAAAAAGGTAATGGTGTCTGTTTTGTGGTCCAGCGCTGGTATTATCCACCATGGCTTCATAAAACCTAGTCAACTGATTACAGTGGATGTCTACTAAAACCAATTGGATAAAATGACGAGGGCTTATGATTAAACAGCAGAGATTGGTCAACAGGGACAGGCCACTGCTCTTAAAAGACAGCACTCAACCACATGCCACACAAACAACACTGTTTAAACTACAGAGCCTGGACTGAGAAACCCCTGTCATCCACTATATTCACCAGACCTTACACCAACTGACTACCACTTCTTCCATACTTTGGACCACTTACCACAAGAAAAATATTCAATTCTCAACAATCTGTGAAAAATGCTTTTTGCACATTCTTCGCCACTCACTCTTCAGGGTTCTTTGCTGCTGGCATAAACAAGCTACCGTTAAGATGACAAAAGTGTGTCAATAGTATAGACACATACTTTGATTAACTATGCTGCTTCAGGTTTAAGATACAATAAACTAAACTTTTGATTCAAAATCAGACATTTCATATTTAATGACCTAATATCATGCTCATTTTATAGATGGCAAAAGCCAAGGCAGAGAACCTGAATTATATGCCCAATGTCACACAACTAGTACATGACCAAGATAGAATAATACATAGAGTTATCTAATCACTATGCCAATGAAAATGTGTGTGCATGTGTGTGTGTAACTTCTAAACACACATCTCAAATAACCCTTGGATTAAAGAAAAAACTCACACATTATTTATAAATAAACAATAATGAGAGAATTATGAGATGCAGCCAAAGTGGCACACAGAGGAAAACATATAGCCTTTAGTACATTTATCAAAAACATAAAATAAAACAGAGAGAGAGAGAGAGAAAGCCTAGTGTCTGTCAGTGCATGAAGCTAGGAAAAAATAAATAAACTTAAAGAATGTAAAATAAGTACTTAATAAAGCAAAAATCAATAAGATAGATAACATACTATAATAAAACCAACAACTGGTTCTTTTAAAAGATTAATAAATGTTGGCAACTAATTCCAAATATTTTCAAACAACACAAGGGCCAAAGAAAACACATGTGCACACAGAGCCTGTGAGAGAGCCAGATGTTGCATCCTCCTCTACACTGCGACCTGCTGCCGGCTGTCACCTCTTAGAAGTGGGGCGGAGGGGCTGAGCCATGAGCCTTCCACTTCTATGCTATGTTCGGTTTGATTTTTCTGAAGTTTTTACTATGCAAATTTTGAAATATATACCAAGGCAGAGAAGAAAGAATAATTAACCCCTAGATATGAATAATCAAGCTTCAGCAATTAAGAACTCATGGCCAATCTTGTTTCATCTAGATTCCCACCTACTTTCTTTGTGATTCAGGTTGTTTTAAAGCAAATCTCAGAAATGTCATCTATAAATGCTTCCATATCTCTTAAAGATAAGGACTCATTTATTATATATAGCCATATTAAAATAATCACACCAAAAAGTTAACATTAATGTGTGTGCATATGTTTAAAATACAGAAGTATGGCATGATGCCTATTTAAAAACCCAGTTAAGAAAAAGGTTTAAAATCATGATAGATTTAATAGACCTCAAAACATGATGAAGGAGACAGGATCCCCCACAGCCTGCAAACGGGGACACCGAGGCTGAGGGCAACGGAGTGGACTGCCTGCCATCCCCAGCTAGTCAGAGGTGAAGGAGGGCTTTGAGCCAAGGCCCCCCATGACCTGTTCTGGGCTGAGTCCATGCTACCATGGCAGGTTTTCAAAATACAGCCAGATTTTGAGAATGACAGTAGGTGAATTAACACATTTGGGCAGCAAAATATTCTTGACCCTCATAAGATAAACTCATATTCATGTGTGACATGGGAGAGAAGCAACACATGTTGGGTGACTTGCACATGACAGGCCCTGGACCGGTCTTTCATTTCTCTGATCTCACACCATCCTCACAGGGGTACAGGAGGCTGTTTTGAGCTGAACCGTGCTGTGTCCCCTTGCACCAAATTCATCGTTGAAATCCCAACTCCCATTACCTTCAAATGTAACTGTATTTGGAGGTAATTGAGGTAAACTGAGGCCCTTAGTTTGGGCTCTAATACAATCTAACTGGGTCCTTATAAGAAGAGGAGATCAGGACACACATACATGCACATGCACAAACACACACACAGAGAGGGAGAGGACGACCATCTACAAGTCAAAAAGAGAGGCCTCAGGAGAAATCAACCCTGTTAACATCTTGACCTCAGACTTCTAGTCTCCAGAACTGTGAGAACATTAATTTATGTTGTTTAAATCACCCTGTCTGTGGTACTTTATCATGGCAGTCCCAGCAAACTAATCCAAAGGTAGAGTGTGGATGATTTTGCAGATGAGAAAACAGCACAACATCTGAGAGCTACGCTATGTGCAGGATTTGAACCTGACCTAGGAATTCCACCACCAGCAGCAAACCCTTAAATGGAAGACCTTGTAGAATCTATACACCCACAGAGATGTTCAACAAAGCGTTATCTATAATTAGCAAAAAAAAAAAGAAAAGAAAAATATACTAAATCACTATAAATAGTGGAGTGGCTAAATAGATGAGCATATACTCATTCAGTGGATATACAGCCATTAAAATAATTTCCCTGAGACTGTGGAAACACTAGGTAGCATTTGCAATCAATGTAAAGAGGAAAGCAACACTGAAACACTACGCATATCACTCAGACACCATGGTGCCCACCAACACCTGCCTCCACTCCTTCCTCACAAGCAGCACCCCAGTTTGCTCTGAGAAGCAGCATGTCCATCTGTCAGCCTCCCTTGCAGCTAGGGTGGGTCATGGGACACAGTCCTGGCTGATGAGATATAAGTGGGAGTCATGGGGTGGGTCATCCAGGAAGGCTCTTTAGAAAGAAACAGGCTCAGGTGGCATATGCCTTTGACTTATGTTCTCCTCTTCTTTTGGTCAGGAAGGATGCTGGAGGTGCAGCAGCCACTTTGGAACCATGAGGCACCAGCCTGAGGATAAAAGCCAAGCTAAGATGGCTGAGCAGAAAGAGAGAAAGAGCCAAGTCTCTGAAGGCATCCTGGAGTCACCTGTTGGCCTATCTGCCTGTCTCAGGCTTCACAACTGAGAAAAATGTCATTGCTGTTTGCTGAAGTCACTATGACTTGGGTTCTCTGCTGCAGGAACCTGAACACAATCCCTAAATAATTCATTCTGACGAAATGACAAAAAACACTAGGTACATTTGGGCAATGACAAAAAGGTAGACATGCGAAGCTAAAGCTATTCTTGTGTGTGACCACGGGGTCTCGGGCGAGCTGAGGGGATTTGCCCTCCCTTACAAAAGTTGCCATTGCTCACTCCCTCTCCTTTCCAAGGACGTGAGAGCTGTTTTGTAAATCAACACACACTGGCTTCTGCCTCACTGGTGTTTGGGTCCCTATGGCCTGAACATGTTCCAAATAGACACTCAACCAATGTCCCCAGCTGCCAGCATCCCCCAGCACCTGGTGCCATCGGAAAGGTTGTCTCCAGGAAACGTCACCTGTGTTGGGGCAACCGTCCTCACGGCCAGACCAAGCAGAGCATTTTTCTGAGTTCTGTTGCATTCCTGGGCCAGGCTCTTTCCTGGAGGCAAGACAAGTGACCCCGGCTGGAAGCTCAGTCTGGGAGGCCCCGCGTCAGCAGCCATCTCTTCCCACCCGGAGTCCAACAGAGCAACAGTGTTCTGGCACCGTGGGGCAGTGTGGTATAGGCGTGGCACTGCCTGCCCTCCAGACCACAGGGCCCCGCAGCTGGGCTGGAGCATGCTCCAGGCACCCCAGGCTGCCCCAACACAAAACACTGCCCAGAGTGTCTGCTTGAAATGGAGAAACCAAGTGTCCACCCCACAGTTCTTCCCAACCCTGCCCGGCTCACCCCTCACCTGGGCAGAGCACCCAGCCCCACGCACGAGGCTCACTCCAGGAAAGTGCCCACCTTCCCACCTCTGACAAACTTGGCAGTGAGGACCCTCAGATGACCCACATGCAGCGTGCACTAACTCGTGTTCCTCACCCTGAGTAGAAACTCTCTCATCCCTGACGGCCCACTGTGTAGTTAAGTGACAGACACCTCCTAGCACGCCAGGCACTAGGGACTCTGAGATCAGACAGACCCCGGCCCTCAAGTGGCTCTCACGAAAGCAGCCCCAGCACAGCCTAGGCCCTCATCCTCACCTTCTGGCCAGTGTCAAGGGGACAGACATAAGGCCAGGCTCAGCATCTTGTGAGCACTCTCTTCCAGACTGGGCAGAAGAAATAGCCTGGGCAAGGTCCCCAGGCTGGAAACTGCCAGACCAGTGGGGTCCCAGGGTGTGGAGCCCAGAAGTGGATGGAGGCAGGGAAAGGGGAAGGGAGGGGCCAAGGGCAGGACATGGACTCAGTGGGACAGAGGCCTGGGTGCCATGACCGCATGCCCTGTGCCCCCACCTTAGGTAAAGGCTGGTGACACTGTCTGCTGGGAGGCCTCTCACCTTCCTGAGCAGGTTGCACCTTGCATGTCTGACAGGGCCAGTGACAGCCAAAGGCCATTTCACAAGTGGGCATCTCTTCCTGCCCGATGCCCACCAGACTCTCATGCGCCTGGCACCAACAGGCAGCCTTAGGGACCGAGATCACACATTTAAGCCTCGGGAGTGAGAAGTGCCTCACTCGGCAAGGTGGGTCCCTAATCTGTCTTTTCCTGTTAAAAGCAACAGCTCACGTTCAAAAGGCTGGAACCTCTGTCCTGTGCTGGCCAGTGGCACCAAGGCACAGCTGAGCAGAAAGATGTCACCTGAACCACTCAGCTCTGAGCTGCGCCTGCTCTGAGGGACCAGGAGTGCAAGCTGGTGTCCATACACACACAGCACACACACAGACGCTCCACTTTGTCTCGTCGCCCCCACTGGGATCCGTACATCAGCCATCACCTCCCCTCTCGGTCCACTGCACATCATTCTGTGTCAAGCTCAGGTGCCAATGCCACAGCTTGTATTTAGGTCCCCACCAATCCAAGACAGAAAACTTTTGCTTAGGAGCACAGAGTGGAAGGTTGTGTGCTGAGAACAAGTTAATGCAGGAAAGGACTACCCGGAGAAGCTGGTGTATCAACCAGGGACATTAACAGAAGAGTATCACCCAGACAAGGGGAGGTGACGGTCTGCTCTCCCTGCGTGGTCAGACTGGACTTTGCGAGCACACACAGGCCAAGGTTGCTCAGAGGACAGGAATCAGGCTCTGAAAGGCATCACTGGAAGGAACTCAGGGGCCCGGGGCCATTTCCGAATCCCTACAGACTGCTACAGGAGAGGAGGTGAGCTGAGCTACACGCAGCCCTCCCTTTGGAGGACTGTAGGCTACGCAGTGGGTGCCCTTAGCTAAAAGGGGAGAACTTTCTACAGGCGGAGGTCCCCAGAGTGGGGAAAGGCAGGAAAAGAGACCCTTGAGATAAAATCCCTTGAGGAAAGGAACACCAGACTCTCCTCCACTTGCAGGCTGGCCATGGAGGAGGATGTTCTAGTACGACGTGGGAAAGACCCACCCCAAATGATCATGTTCCAGAACTCCTCTGCCCACGGGTGCTCACAGAAGTGCTCACTGCCCCCCCATCAGCCCTCCCTATCTGGGGTCCTTGTCTCCCCATTTGCAGGGTTCTGCTGAGAATAGGTGTTGTGCTTATTCCTGTGTCTCCCTCAGCTTCTGGCAGGGCTGCCGTGGACACACAGCCTGGAGCTGCTTGCTGGGCTCTGACTCAGAAGGGCCGATCCTCTGGGGCCAGCAGCCTACCCAGCCTGGCTCTCTGGCCCCCTCAGCACACCCTCCCCACGTCAAACTCACCCACATATCGCTGTGCTGAGATCCTTCTCCTCTCCTAGGCCTGAGGCCCTCGAGTTGCAGTTTCTAAATGTATGTCTGCTGGTTTCTCCTCAGGCCACCATTGTAGGGACTGGCAGCTCCTTTAAGAGAAGACCTCCATCCATGTACACACACACCCCCATAAGATCAGAACACCAAACAATAACCTCAACATTCATCTAAACACACACACCACTTCATTATGTGTGAAGTAGTGAGCTCCCCGTCACTACAGGCATTTAAGAAGATGACTGTGATAGGAGACTTCTGGTATGCTGGTAATATTTTGTTTCTTGTTATGAGTGCTGGTTAAATGGGCATGATTTCTGTATTGGAATTCATTGAATGATACACTTTTGAAATGTGCATTTTTTTGTATGAACATTATACTAAAATAAAAATGCTTAAAAATAAAAAAATGATTCGGATTGGCTAATCACTTGGCAGGAAGAAGATGGGGCTGGAACAACTTGGAGATCCCTCAATGGAAGCCATCAAGCCACTAACACTTACTGAGTCTCTAGTTGGGGTACTGTGCGTGTTTACCACTGTGCACCTCATGTCAGCACAGGGCCCCCACCCAGCACATGGACAGAGAGGGGCAAAAGTCCTTCCAATGGAGAAATAAGCAGATGAGTGAACCCCCAAGGGAGCACAGAGGAATGAATGGGTGAGTGGGTGAGTGACAGAGTGAATACACAGAAGGATGGATGGATGGATGGATCGATGGATGGATGGATGGATGGATGATGGATAGATGGATGATAGAGGATGGACGAAAGAATAATGGATGATGGATGGGTGGATGAATGAGTGAGTGATAGATGGATTATGGATAGATGGATGAATGGATGATGGATGGATGGGTGATAGAAGGATGGATGAAGGATAGAAAGATGAGGGATGGATGGAGGATGGGTGGATGATGGATGGGAGGATGAATGATGGATGGATGTTTGGATAGATGATAAATAGATAGGTGATAGAAGGATGGATGAAGGATGGAAAGATAATGGATGGATGGTGGATGGATGGATGATAGAAGAATGGGTGAAGGATGGTGAATGGATGATGGATGGGTATATGGATGATGAATGATGGATGGATGGATAATGGATGGATGAATGGACGGATTGATGATGAATGGATGTATGGATGATGGATGGATGGGTAGATGATGGATGATGGATAGATGATGGATGGATGGATGAAGAGTAATGGATGGATGGATGGTAGATGGATAGATGATGGATAGATGGATTGATGATAGATAGATGGATGATAGAAGGGGGATGAAGGAAGAATGGATGACGGATGGGTGGATGAATGATGGATGGATGAGTAAGAGAGTGAGTGATAGATGGATTATGGATGGATGATGGATGGATGGGTGATAGAAGGATGGATGAAGGATAGAAAGATGGATGGATGGATAGAGGATGGGTGGATGATGGATAGGTAGATGAATGATGATGGATATTTGGATGGATAATGGATAGATGGGTGACAGAAGGATGGATGAAAGATGGAAAGATAACAGACGGACGGTGGATGGATGGATGATAGAAGGATGGATAAAGGATGTGAGAATGGATGATGGATGGGTGGATGAATGTTGAGTGATGGATGGATAGACGGATGATGAATGGATGATGGATGGATAGATGGATGGATGGATGGATGATGGATGGATGGATGGATAATGGATAGATGGATAAATGAATGGATGATGGAAGATGGATGAAGAGTAATGGATGGATGGCTAGATGGATAGTAGATGGATAGGTGATGGATGGAGGGATGGATAGATGGCTGGATGATGGCTAGATGGATGATAGAAGGATAGATGAAGGAAGAATGGATGATGTATGGCTGGATGAATGATAGATGGATGAGTGAGTGATAAATGGATTATGGATAGATGATGGATGGGTAGGTGATAAAAGGATGGATGAAGGATGGAAAGATAATGGATGAATGGGTAGAGAATGGATGGATGATAGAAGGATGCATGAAGGATGGATGGATGATGGATGGATGGAGGATGGATAGATGAATGGATGGATGATGAATAGATGGATGGATAGATTTATGATAGATGGATGGATAATAGATGAATGGATGATGGAAGATAGATGGATGGATGATAGATGGATGCATGGATAGATGGATGGATGGAGGTGTGAACAAGCAGGTTCATGGAGGACCCAGTGAGTGAGTACATGGGGAATGGAGGGATGGAGGTATAAATAAGAGGTGAGTGGAGGAAGAGGGGCACACCAAGGCCTGGTTCCCATCCTGCTCCTGCTCTGACTGCACTAGACTTAGCTGGTGAAAGTGACCGAGGAAAGAACAGGTAAAGGCACTGTGTGTCTAGAACTCCTGGGGCTTCTCTCACTTGATCCCCATCCCTGCCTCAGAGCACCTAGCTGGATGTCTCCATGTAACTGTGTAATATGCAACTGGAGATGTCTCTTATATGTCTCCAGAGTCAGAGGAACCCTATTCCACCCAACTCTGCCTCCTCCAGGACATCTAAAAACAGGCAATGCTTCCTGGAGGGCCCAGGACTGTCAAATGAGCCCAGGAACAGGAAGAGTCTGGAGAAGAGGAGCTGTCCACAGGCATCTCAAGCCTCTCCTGCATGGCCAGCTAGCCCACTGGACACTACCATGGAACCCCTCTCCTCCCAGACTAGCTCAGGGGGCTCTGGGTGGGCCCTTCACCTGTGTCTGGCTAAGTAGATTTCCTAAGCAGTAGAGCTAAAGAGAGAAGCAAAAAGACACAGAAGGAATACCCCAGAGGCTCAGCCCTGGTCGCAGAGACAGCTCCACAGCGGGAGCCTGTGATAAGGAGATCCCAACTGCATTATGGAGTTTCAGACCCTCTACTTTGGTGGGCAAAGCCTTATCTGCCTCAGCTTACTCATCTATGAAGTGGGGCAATACTCCTGTCAGCCTGGTGGAGGAATTGAGTGCATGTGTGTGGAAGCACCGTGTGCCCTTGGCACGGTCTGTTGGGTCAGGTTGGTGCTGCTTCCATCCTGCAGTCCTTCAGGAGATGGCCACTCTGGGCCAGGTGTGGTGCAGGGAGGAAAGACACCATTCAGGCCGAGGGCACAGTAAATGATATCAACAAGGTCAGGATGGAGAGAGGAAGGGAGAGCAGGGGCATAGCCTGAGGAGGCAGTGTGAGGGGAAGGCTGGGAAGACTTCTTAGGGGGTGAGGACCTGTAAGAAGGCTTCCAAGAGCCAACCAGGGTGCACATCGTCTGTGCACATTGAGCCGGGTGGCACGGGAGGGTTAAGACAGTCCCTGGCTTAGCTGTCTCTGTGCTTCACCCTGGCCTGTCACCAGCTGTTTGGGTTTCCAGCTCCCTCCCCCTCCCACCTCAAGGCCAGGCCTTATCTTGTCATCTAGACTGTCCCCAGAGCCTCAGAGGCAGCACAGGCCAGGCAGGGCCAGGTGCTAAACAAGAGTGTGAACCATGTACCAAAAGTACCCTCAAGGGTGCCAGAAAAAATGGAAAATGCTATCCATTTCGTGGAAACTCTACTTAAGGCTGTGTTCATGAATGAGAAAAGGAAGGTGTCCCAGTGCACTCTGTTTTCAAACAGGTGCAGGACCTGGGGCAAGGAAACAACAGGAGCCCCAAAGCTTTTTCTCAGATGTGCCCTGTCCCCTGTCAGCAGACCTTGGCTTCTGCATCAGTCACCTCAATTCCTGCAGCAGCCACCTCTGGCTTCAGAATGCCCCGAGGGTGTGGGGAAACACTGCCCCTGATGTGCACCTCCCTCCTCAGAACTTTAGCAAAAAAGGAAAAACCCAGGTCCCCTACCCTCTCCTTCCCTATGGCAAGCCAGTTTTTCAATTGTCTTCCACCACTCTGCAGATGAGATCTGATTTCTAATCACGGTTTCTTCTTTTTTAATGACCCTAAAGGTGGTAACCGATCACAGATGTTGGATTGAAAAAAGAAGCGTCGTGGAGATTCCAGCTCTGTTAGTTAGATCGTGGGCAGCAGCTGATTGCGGGACACAATTTTGGCCTGAAGCACCTACTGTAGGAAGGTTACAGGTTCGAACCAAGGGTCCCTTACACACTGAGGCTTTAGCCCCAAGCAAAGCAAATTCAAATAAAGCAGCTACACCCCTGTTCAGAGGCTGGCCCAGCACTCCCGACTTCTGCCATTTTACCAACAGGTTGCAGAGAAGGAAGCTCAGATCGTCCTGCTAATCAACGAAGCCGGGCAGGGTACACTTGGGGCTTCCCATCCAAAGGTCTAGGGCTTCGCACTGAGCCCGATAATCTCCTCAGAAGTAGCTACAAGTGGCACAGACATCAAAGGAAGCAACTGGGGAGGAATGGAAGCTGGAACGGGATCAGCGATGTAACTGAATTTGCCCTCTTTGGAGCCCAGCTGGACTTGTGCACTTCCCTGATTATTATTACAATGGTCACTGTTCTCTGGGATCCCTGGAGAGCCGGGGCGGGATTCAGGTAATATCCCTCCAAAGCCTTTTACAAAGGCACAGACACAGATTCAATGAGAAGTGGTAATTATATATGTTTTTAAAATCCATTTCATAGAGTGAGCTAATAACTGCAGCGAGAAGAAGCGTTCATTAGCAGACACCCAGTGCCAGCCTCAGAGATTTGGACGCAAAGTGGAAGCACGCTTTAGACATTGCTCAAGGTTAGATTAAAAATAAGAACGCCCATGAAGATTAACCTGACTCATTAATATCACTGTCCAATAAGAGGCAATTCCTTGGAGGGCATGGCTTGGGGCTGGGTTTTGTTCTAGGCCTAGGAGCACCTTAATTTGCATTTATGTTAAAAAAAAAGAAAGAAAAAAACAAACAGAATTAACTGGAAAGGTGCTTTGTTTCCTATAAATTTGAGCTATTCTGCTAAACAGCTTCTTAGGGCAGAGAGCATGAGGCTCAGTCTATGTCCAAGAACATGGATCTCATACCTACTAAGCGCAGGGCACACTGTGCCTGGCAGCTGGAGGCATGTGGATCCCACCCAGCCCTTCAGAATCAGCCCATCAGATGGTTGTCATGTAATGTTCCTTCTACTGGTGGGAAAACTGAGGTCAGGTGTTGGGAAAATGGCTTCCCTGTGGTCTTACACTACGGCAGGATTCAGATTGCAGGATTCAGATTCCAAGCCAGGTCTGTGGGCTCCAAGTTCAATGTCTTTCTGCTACTGGGCAGCTGCGTCAGAACAGTCTTTTCTTCATACACACACACACACACACACACACGCACATACACACACAATTTCAACCTCTTTTCCAGAAAATCAGTTGAAAACCCAATAAAGGAAGTGAGAAAACCAGCACATTCCTCAGATACCCCGTGGTCCTGTACTGACGCGAATCCCATCACCGCCCCTACCTCGGCTGAGACAACCTCCTCCATTTAGCTGCACCTTCCTGGACGTCTTCTCTTCAGAGTTTTAACTGTTAGAAGCATATACCCAGAACTACGGATCAGAATCCACAAGGAAAACAATCTCAATAGAAACTTCGTCAGTCTCAACAACATATTTCCTACGGAAAACTGGAACATTTCTGGGTTTGCTTTTAACTTCAGTCCTCTCCTCAATGTTGTAGTTCAACTCTTGGGAGCAGGCACACATTTTATGTACTTGTTTTCCTGCTGGAAGCCAGCACACCGGCTAGTCTCACCTGCCTGCCATCTAGATCAATAAAGTCATGTTTAGGGGGTCAGGAGCTTTTGTTCCCTCCCCAGGGGGATCAGTTTCAGAGGCATATTTCTTGCTCTCTGGCTCTCTAGCCAACAGGCCCCTGTCCCCTGGAATCATCCCCCTGTGCATCTGTGTGCCACTGCCACAGTTTAAAGACAGAGATGACAGCAATGACCGACAGGGTGGGGAGGGAAGGACTCGTTTGTGCTTTGGGTGCTGGGCAAACGGCATGGGGCAAGCAAAGGTAAAGCTGATTTTGTCTACAACAGAAGGACAAATTCTTTTACAAAACATGAAAACCTGCACCAATGAATTAAACATTTAAAACAAGAGGACTCTTTAAAAAGTCTTTTCAACCAAGAAGGAAAGATAGGCCGTCCTGTGCTGGCGCTTCCTGTTGCATATGGCACTAAGAAATTTTGTTTTCCAGTGTGCAGAGCTTCCAGACAAAGGAAAACATCAAGGGGCAAATTAGAGGAGGAGGTCCATGGAGTAAGGCAGGAGGGCCCAGGAGAAGGGTGGGAAGGAGGGGGCTATTCTCAGGCACAGGAGGGGTGCAGGAAAGAGACCATCCCTGAGCTAACACACTGGCCCTGAAAGGTCCAAAGAGATGGCCCTGGGGAGGCAGCCTGCCATTCTGGAACAAGTGGCAAACCACAAAGACACCACCCTGCCTCCTGCCACGCAGGGCATCCACCACTTGCACTGGCATGAAGAGACCTGCTCTAGTTCCCATGGGTCTCAAAGTGTGACGTCTGTGAGTTCTCCCAACCCCACCTTAGTGGGGCTAATGCCCCAAGGACTCCCCAGAGACTGCTCAGTGAACAGAGCCCTTCGGCATCGGACCTACGGGCATCCCTGTGGTGTACCAACTGGACCCTCTCCAGGGACTGGGGCTAAACTTCTCAGGTTTCTGGGCAATATCCAGACTTGCTTCACGCACTGTCCCAGCCTAGGGGGTGGGCGGATTCTGCCCTGTCCCCACCCTGGACCTCAATTCTAGAGCATTTCACCACAATGCCCCTCACACCCACCCCAAGCACCAGAGAGCCAACTCTCTCCTCCCAGGGGCCTGGCAAGTCCAAGCTCTGAAATTCCACGAAAAAGAGCCAAGAGGGAAGAGAGGTGAAATCTGGGCTCAGGAAGCCTGGAGAGGGACCCAGAAGCTGTGGAGGGTCAGTGACTCCCACGCCCCAGGAGCACTCCTCTGCCATCTGAGTCCCTCTAGGAGGAACCTCCGGTGCCAGGCCAGCCCTCTCCAACTCCTGGAGAGGTAGTAAGTGTAAGGCTTGGAACCGGCTCAGCCCAGCCCGCCCCGGGGCGGTGGGTGGGTGGGTGTCTGCTATGGGATTATTCTTAGCGCTCCACTCTCTTTGCAAAAGTGGCGCCTCCGCTCTCCCGGCTCCAGCACACTCGCTCAGGGCTCGCGAGCCCGGCCCAGACACCAGTGCGATGGAGAGCCCGGGTGGGGTCCCGGAAGGGTGAGGCTCCAAGCCATGGGCAAGGCGTGGGCTCCCCAGAGAGGAAGGGGCGCTGAAGGAGATCCCCCGCGAGAGGCTGGGTTTAACTCTCGAAGCCCTGCACCCGGCCCCACGCGGCGCGCTCCACCGCCTCCCCGGACTCCTGCCTGGGCACGGGGAGCCGGCGGCGTACCCAGCCCTTACCTATGGTGGTGATGACCGTGATGGCAAAGTAGAAGGAGCCGGCGAATTTCCACTGGACGCCGGCGCGGTGCGGCTCCGACTGCAGGATCACCAGCTCCAGCTGCCGGTAGTCCTCGCTGGTGATGTTGTACTTGCCCCTGATCCGGATCTCCTCGGCTTTGAGTTTCTCCTCCTCGCGCATCTCATGGTCCGACTCGAGGGCATCGAAGACGGCGGCGCCCACCAGCAGGTAGGTAAAGGTGCAGAGAATGAGGGACAGAGTCCGCACGTTCTGCCTCTTCATGGCCGCCAGCAAGGCGAGGGCGCGGGGGAGATGTCCCGCAGACTGAGCGCGGCGCACGCCGTCCCACCGCAGTGCTCGGAGGCTGAAACCTCCAAGTTGGAAGCGGCGGTGGCAGCAGCAGCAGCAGGGAGTCGGCGACTGGGGAGCCAGAGGGGGTGCCCCTCCGCTGGGGCCGCCAGAGCCACCGCTACCGTGAGGCGGCTGGCAGGTCAGGGGCGGTGCGGGCCCGGGCTGCGCTGAGGAACCGGACAGGCACAGGAGGCTGCTCGAGCGCCGGGGCCAGCTGTCCTGGAGCCCCGACACCCTGCGCCAGACCCGGGCAAAGCAGCCCGTCTCACTCTCCAGGGCCACGCTGGGCGGCCCCTCTGGGCTCTGCCCGGACCCCTCTGCCCTCTGCTCCTCATCGATCACTTCCACGGGAAATGCGGAAGCGGGAACGCATTCCAGATTGCGGCCGGCGGGCGGCCCCGGGGGCCGGCGTCCCGTGGGCTCCAGCTTTCCGGCGGTGGTGCCCAACGAGGAACCGTTAGGTCCGCGCGCGCACCGCGGGACCTCCTTACCCTTTTACCCCTCCTCGCACCCCTTCGGTGGTGGGGAGGAAAAGTTTGTGAAGTGGCGGTGTCTCTAGAGTCCCCTGCAAGCAGGCAATGGGGCGAGCAGGTGCAGCGGGTGAGGCAGCCCGATGCCCGAAGGTCCGTGCGCCCTGCGCCCACCCAGGTGCAGGGGGGCGCAGCGAGGTCCCTACCGGGCGTCGGCCGGTCCGCGAAGTTTGCTTGGCTCAACCCCCAAGGCACCGGAGCGAGATGCGGCCCCGGACGGCAGGGACCGCGGTGGAGCGGCCTCAGGGGTGGCCGGGGGACAGCGCGGGGGCTGTCACCCAGCCCGTTCCTCCGGGGACGACGAGCGCGGCAGTGGGAAGGGTCCTGCTGATCTTGCGGAGCTGCAGGGCGGGCGCGGGCGCACCAGCTGCGCGGGTCTGGGCCCTCCGGCGTCTGGGCGTCCGAAGAGGCTGCCGCCGTGCGCTGGTCTGCCCGGGGCGCTACGTGCGTGCGCGCCGGAGGGAGCCCGAATGTGTGTGCGTGTGCGTGTGTGTATGTGCGCTTGGCAGTCCCGCTCGGGCGGGAGGGCTTGGGGAGCGGGGGCCGGGCCTCCCTCCCTCCCTCTCGCAGCCTCCAGGGCGCGCCACCTCCCGTCTGGTCCCCAGCCAGCTGGCGAGGCTGCTGTGGCAGCTCCCGCTGCAGACCAAGTGCGGTGCAGGGCGCACAGGGAGGGAGCCCGGCAGAGGCGGCCGGAGCCGCCGGGGCGGGGGCGGGGGCGGGGGCGATCCAAGGTTTGGGTATTGCAGAGTGGGGGGTGGGGCGGAGCCACAGGCCGGTTTCGCCGGGGAAAGAGAGGACAAACGAGGCTGCTGCGGTCCTTCTAGTCCCACTCCCCTAGAGCGCACCCGGCCGTGTCGGGCAGAGAGTTTGAGGGACTCGGGGTTGGGAGAGGGAAACGGGATTCAGCCCGAGATGGCAGATTGGCAGCTTAAGGGAGAGGAGAGATCTGGCAGAGAGTGGGGAGCAGAAGAGGAAGGTGCCGTGGGTACCCAGGAGCGCGGCGGCTGCGGTGCACGCTGTCCCCCCTCCCACTCTGGCCAGACACCTGGCGCAGGAGCGTGTCACTGGCCCGGGACACTGTCTCATGGAGTGGTGGGTCCCCAGCGCATCAGCCCCAAAGAGTGGCGCCCCCAGGGTGGCCCAGCACCTGCCAACCTTAGCCCTCTCCCCAGTAGAGCGCTGAAAATAGCGTGCGCCGCCACTTTTGGAGTCAGGAGCGCAGGGGAGGACGTCTCATCCTCCCTACCCAGTACCCTCTCTGTTGCTTTTCTGAAAAACACTTCTTGGTTCCCCATACCTGGGAGCAGGTTGCGCCCGGGACGCAGCCCTTCCCCTCCCCAAGCCACGCGGTGACCTCTCTCGGGACCAGCCTGGGAAAATAACAGGAGGCCAGAGCCGGGGGCGAAGCTATTCCGTGTGTCCAGAGAAGAGGCCTGGCCAGGCTTGTCTCCTACCCACTACGGTCTCCTTTGCCCTCCTCCCCTCCTCCCTCCCTCCTCCCTCCTCCCTCTCTCCCTCCCTTTAGGTCATCAAGGGGCTTTCCCTCGACCATCGTCTCCTAAATCCTCCCTTGGGGAGGGGCGCTCTGAACGATAGGCCCGGGGAGACCCCAGGGTGGACTCTCCGGGCCCCAGCCAAGGAAGGGATATTGTCTTGGGGAAAGAGAAGCAGGCCAGGTGGTGGGCTAAGAGGCTAAGAGGCGGGATCTAGAGACTGGCCAAGGAGATTAAGAGTAGACCCAACCATCAGGCAGCTAGCAGGCTCCAGGAGCCCTGTCCCCTCTGGGCCACCCCCTTGGGCCGTACTGGGGCTCCCTGTCTACAGGGAGTCAGGATGCAGCAGGTCTGGGACCCCTATGCCCACTGAGGCTCCCCAACTGGGACGTTCTCCACCGGCTTTGAAGGCTCCGGGGTGTCCCTGGGGGAAGGGGAGCCCGCACGGAGCACTACATCTGGGCAGTGTCCGCTGGGGCTGCGGGCGCCCTTGGGCACCCAAGTGGGGAGCTCCACCCTGGGCAGGCACTCTCCCCAGAATTCGTTTTGGAAACGGAGGCCCTCACGCTCGGCAAGTGAGCCTGGCTGCCGGGTGAGTCACCGCGAGCGGGCGACAAGGATTCCCAGCAGCTGGTAATTAATTGCGCGGTGGCTCAGCCCGCGACGGAACCCCAGTCAGGCCTCCCGCCGCCCTGGCAGCGGCGCCACCCCTGAGTCAGCCGTCGGGCCTCCGCGCGGTCCGGAAGCGACCTGCCCGCCTCGGCGCCACCAGGGGGCACTGGACTCCGACCACAGGTCGACGGGTTGAGCCAGCCGGGCGCAGGGCAGTCCGGGCCGGCCCGGCGCAGGCAGCAGCGGGGGATGGGACGCGCCACGCGACGGATCCCGAGCTTTGCAGACAGCACTTCTATTTGGTTTATGGAACTTCCATTTACATGCAGGCTTTCAGGAAAATGCAATGGCTGCGTGTGAGTGCTGGAGGGGACCTCAGAGACGAATTACTCCAAACCCCTTGTTTTACAGATGGGAAAACGTCCAGCCAACGAGGGCCACGTGCCCAGGATCACACAGTAATGCCGATCCAGAACCTGCACCTGCCCCGCGCGCTCACAGCCTGTCCGCGCCCCTCCACGGTCAGTCCCTGAGCTTCATTTTCTTCTTTAGTAAAAACATGTATCTTGTTGGTTAATAAAGAAAGCCAGGGTTCTATAACTCTACCCACTGCCTATGTGTTTGCTCCTTTCTTTATACACAGTGGGCGAGCCTGCAGCCCCCTGTCTGCCCACAGAGGCTCATCAGATCGGTTTATCCTGGTCCCACGTGGGTAAGGGAGGACCCGACTTCCAGGCCAGTGCTGCGGCGACATCACTCCGTGTGAAAACAGATTTTGCCGCCCTGCAGGCAGGATGCACAGTGCTCTGGGACGGGCTGATGCCCAGCTGCCACCATTGCCATGTCTCTCAGCCCCCGGCCAGGGCAGGTTTTATGTGCTGGGAAGAAGCCAGAGAGCTGTCTGCTGCTCCCAAAACATCCTGACCCGGTGGGTACCTTTAATACTTTGTCACTGTAATACCTACATTTATGAAAATAGGCAGAGGGTGCAGAATCGTCATACCCATTTTACATACGGAAAAGATGAGGAACCACCTTCCCATCCAGGTGGCCCTAAATGACAGTGAGGAGCGGGGACGAGTCTGCCCTTACTCAGGGCCCCATTGCTAGAAGTACATGTTCCTCCTTCTACTCCTAGCAGATTCCTCAAGGCTAGTGGTATGTGCATAGTTGATGGCAGGTCTTGGCCTTAGACCTCCAGCAGTAGCAGATTTCAGAGAAAAGCACAGCCAAGGCAGGCCCATCCAGGGTGTCCCACACTTTAGGATGTAAACAAGTGTCTTATGTTTGCACAGTGTGGGGAACACCAGGTTAAACGGTGGACAAGTCAGAACTGCTCAGAGCCTTTGGTCCACTAACCAGCATCATGACCCCTGGACAAGAATACTTGAGCTGTATTTCCCAAACTGACTCGACCACAGAGCCTGCCTTTGGGAGGCCTTGCCTCTGCGGGGGTAGCTGTGTCCTCCTTCACCAGGCACAGGCAATAGGGGCCCAGGCCAGCGTAGTGCCAAGAAGACCCGGGTGGGAGAGGGAGGGGCGGCCCAGCCCCTGGTACACAGTGGGTGTCCTATACTTGTTTCATTGGCTTCCTGATTAAATCCAAAAGATGCCTAGACAAGTCCCCAGGGCTCAGTGGCTAAGGATGTGGGTGCCAGAGAGAAGAGATTTAGGAAAATGGCTCGAGCTTCTAAGACACAAGAGGCAAAGCCAGTGATGGAAGAGGGAAACTGAGGCTGGGCCTGGCTAAGGTGATGTGACCTTTGAATTGTCAGACCTCCAGCTGCCCAGGATGTGGGCAGGTGACATGGAAACATGAGCCCACACTGGCTGGAGTCCCCCGCTTAGATGCCAAGCCCTGGTGGGTTTTGCTGGGGATTTCCACACCCCAAACTTCTCTGGGTGTGGTGGATCTCCAAGGGTGGCCGCGTGGGCAAAGGCACCTGGATGTTCACACTCACAGCCTTGCAGGACCTGGAAGAGAGGCAAAATCGGGGCACAGAGCAGATCCAATCTGCCCCAGAATTAGAGGGCCTTCAGGGGAAGGAACTTCATTTTAATGGAAGATGAGCAAGTCCCTCTTGGACTCAAGGTCACAGAGCAAATGGGGAAAAAGGCAACCCCTCCTTCAAGCCCCTCCTCACTTAGGCCAAGGATGCCGCCCAGTGCTCTGTGCACACACACACCCTTGCTTTACTAGAGGAAATCTTATTAGTGGATTTCAGGATTCCTAATGCAGCCTGAGCCACTGTCTGTCTCCACACCTGATCCGCAAATAGCTGCATCGCGTTCCCCACGGAGTCCACGATGCTCCCGGGATCAATCGGACAATTGGCAACGGCTTCTCCAGCCGACAGCTCCCGAGAGGGCTGCAGCGGGTGTGAATGCTGTGTCTGTCGTGACAGTCTCATTAACCCAGGCCCGAGAGGCAGGGCTCATACCCCAGGGACACGCTACTGTTCTGAAACCAAGCAGAGGTGGTGAGAGGGCAGCTGTGCCCCACCCACAGGCTGCCACTGTGACCGGAGCTAGGCCAAGGAGCTGAGCCTCCTTAGCAGCAGGGAGGGCATCCCTGTCCCCACTTGTCCCCAGCTCCACTCCTGGGTGCCCTGGGGCTTGGCACAGAGCAGAGGCGGCCAGGCATCTGTTGCTTTGATTAATGAAATGGATGTGGGGACAGCAGGGATACTGGTGGCCAGAAAATAGCATTGGTCACCTCCCCACCACTCAGTGCCCAAAATAATTAGACAGTCACAGTAAAGGGACATGTGTCGGACCCAGTTCTTCTGTCTTCTTAAAAAAAAGATAAAAATAAATTGATTAAAAATAAAAATTTTCTGCTATTAAAAACAAACAAAAATAACAATGCTTCAAGAACTCACTAACTGTGAGACCCCGGAAAGTAACCCAATGCAGTTTCCTGGTCTTGACCTTGGGGATGAGGTGGGGTTACGTCCTCGGGCTGTTGAGGGGAAAAGACAGCGACTCTGGCACAGTATCCAGCACAGGGTTGGGCCCAGGCTAGGATCGGAACCTGGGGCTGAGGACTCTCTCTCCATGGCACTGGCCGATCCCCAGCGTGACCAAGGGCTGCATCACTAGAAGCATCGGTTTTCCCCAGACAAGCCCCAAAGACCACCCAGGCTGTGGGGTGAGCCTGGCTTCCCTGTCAGGCTTGGTTCCAAATCCTGGTGTTGTCCTTTGCTCCCTGTCTGACCTTGGGCAAGTGAGGGGCAACTCTGTGCCTCCCTCCTTGTCAGCAAACAAGGGGAAAGAGCTGGTCCCGTCAGGGTGGAGTGGAGTGATAGGAGGCCCGCACGGCTCTGGCAGAGGCCCCGGCGCCCAGCGGGCACGCAGTCAATGTTGACTCTCTTCCCGAGCGTAGAGGGCACGCTGGCCTCCTCTCTGCACCTAACTGCCCGCCAGCCAGGAAGCGGTGCCAGCGCCACATGCTTGCGGTGGAGACGCTACTACACAACCGGCTCCCTCCCTCGCGGGAGCTAACTTTAGCCCCATCACATGGAGCATTAGTTGTGCCCGTGCCGAGAGTTTACAGATCCCTGTGGAAGGTGTTTAAATATTTTTCCTTTTCAGAAGCCTGGTTCTCGCCTCTGCCATTTTCACCTTTGTGTGGCAGAAGGTATTTTTGCAAACGCAGCCGAGGTGGCAGCAATTTCGCAGCGTGATGCGGCGTCCCTATACACACTGCTGCTATTTCGGGGACTCACAGGTGTATCGTGTGTATCATTATGGGCGCTGTCAACTCCCAGAGAAAGGGAAGAGAAGACTGGGTGCTTCCAGAGGTCCGCAAAGGCCCCTCTGCCCCTGTTCCACTGGCACCTGCCCCAGGAAGCCTTTCTAGACCTCCCCGGGCTGGGTAAGAGCCCAGTTCCTAAGAGTTCCCCATTGCAAGTAACCCGGGCACTTGGCGCCACTGTTACTGTCCCCTGCACTAGGCCTGCACGTCCTAAGGACAGGGCCCGTGTTTGATCCATCTGTGTCTCCAGCACCAACACAGTGCCCAGCACAGGGCAGGGGGCTCCGTAACATTCCCCAAACCAGATTAATTCCCAGTGGCCTCTGGAAGAGCATGGGCACCTCGGGGAGGCTTTCTCTACCTCTGAGCTGCTCTCTGCTGCCACTGTCACTTGCTGGTGACACAAGGTAGGTGGCAGACGACAGGAGGTGGAGGCCTGTGGGAGCATATGGAGGGCGTGGCTGCAGGAGCCCAGATCAGCTGATGCTGGGGGTCCCAGTGGGCTTCTCGGTAGAGGAGACTTTAGCCCGCTGGTCGCCAGGCTGCAGAACAGGCCAATTCCCAGTTTGCACGGTTGCTATGGGCATTGAGCTGACACAGATTAGGCCTCTAGGACATGTTCCTTAAATAGCAGGAAGTCCCCTCCTGGGGGCAGGAAGGCTTGCTGGTAATTATGCCTCTTTTTCACCTGACGAATGAGGAGATTATGGCCCAGAGAAGTTCAGGGACTTGCCCAAGGTCACAGAGCTAATAGTTGGCATAACCAGGACACGGTCCACCTCCCAGGTCCCCTGAGGTTCCCCAGGGAGCCCAAGGCAGCTCAACAATCCCATCCTTGCCTCTGGTACCTATGAGGGGTAGTGGGGACCATGTGGTAACACCAACCAAGTTCCTTCTCCCATGAAGTGGACATTCTAGCGGGAGAGTCAACCAGCAAGGTGAGGCTGGAGGAGATCATTGCACGGAGGCGATAAGACAGAAGGCAGTGATGGCGGGGAGCTCTTTTGGATGTGACGGTCAGGGGAGCATCCCCGAGGAGATGGTATTGGAACTGAGTCTTGCTTGGCTTCTGTGGACCCCGAGGAAGGGCGTCCAGGCAAAGGGGACAGCTGACGCCAAGTCCCTGAGGGCAGAAGAGCAAGCAGGTGGATGTGGCTGGGATGTGGGCAACTGGGATCGGCTGGCACAGGACGAGATCAGAGGTCAGTACTGTGTGGCTCCAAGGAGGACGGAGGCAGAGCCAGATCACAGAGGTTCCTGAAGGCCAGGAAAGGAGCACAGACTTTCCTTACACAGCCGCAGAAATCGGCTCTGTGCCTTGCATGGAGGAACCTAAGGTGTGGGACACCCCTGGGTGGGTGTGGGGGTCTCTGTGCCACACCCTGCTGGAATCTGCAGCACAGGAGCTGGGGCCCAGGGAGCTCCTGACAGTATTTCTGATTCTGAAGGGGAAAAGGCTTCAAGAAATGGGTGGCCAATTAAAGTGATAATGACCCCAAGGCTGATGACTGTGAACGCGCTGGGGTCACCGTGTGCACAGCTCACGTCATCAGCCTGTCAGAGGCCAAGCTGGCATCCTTGCCAACCTGACCACCTCCACAGTGTCAGGGTCCACTCACAGGGACCACAGGCTGCCAGGGGTAAGTTTGGTGAAGTCTCCGCAGCAGCTTCTGATACTGGCTCCTGTGCCCCGAACAGGCCTGGTGGACACAGTGTGATCTCTGCAGCACCAGGAAGCGCCCCCAAGTCTCCAAATCCCTCCCCAATCCCCACCCAAATCTCTTTAATGGTGGTGGGTTGAGTCACTGACTCTTATTTTGAAATCATCTTAACCTTTTTATTTATTTTTGACTTCAAAGTTAATACTTGTTGCATAAAATCAGAAAAAGTAAAGTATAAATACAAGAAAACCAAGAATGACCCCAAATCCTAACACTGACTTTCATACCCTGAAGTCAACTGATGCTGACTTAAGACCCTCCCTTAAGAGTCAGGATCAATGCAAAGGCAATGGATATTCAAGAGGGTTCTGGGAGGAGGCCAGAGGAGGCCCCAAAGAGAAACGAGAGGCACTGATGCCCCCAGCCAGTGGAGCTGAGAAATTCCATCTGAGCCCAGGACCACACACCCCCAAACCCCCAGTCAGCACATGCTAAGAACATCACTCACTCACCGTGCAGCCCAGGCTGGGACCAGGGAGAGGTTCGTGTCTCCGTTTGGCACAGGGCTCTGCCCGAGGCCACGGGGCTGCTTCAGGATGTATTGGAGAGCAGAAGCCCACACAGCCAGCCCAGGCCCCGCCTGTGCCCCACGTGGTCAACCTCCCCAGGCAAGCCTTGTCCTCTCTGGACCTGGCCAACTCTGACACAGCCAAGGAGGTACCCAAAAAGGACTGGAAGAACTTCCTGAGCAGGAGGTCAGGGGAGGTGCCGCTTCCTGGAACTTCAGGAGGTTTCAGGCTGGTCTCCCAGACTTGGGCACGGGCACTTTAGGAGTGACATGCTTGCAGGACAGGGGTGGCTCAAAATAACACCTTTGCAAGGAGGTCGGTGACAATGGCTAAGAACTCAGGCTGCACACTCTGGCAGACCTGACTCAGATCTTGGCCCAGGCACCCAGATTTCCTGGGTAAGGACCCTGAACTCTGAGCCTCAGGCCCTGCCCTTGCAGAGTGGGTGTAAGGAAGGCTCCTTGCCAATTAGGCTGGGTAGCAGGGAGTGGATGAAAATCCCTAAAGTGAACCACGTACCGTACTAGCACAGTCTCTGGCTTTGAGGCAGGAGCTGTGCAGACAGGTGGGTGTTGAATCAGATGTCCTGGGCTGGAATCCTGGCTCCACTGTACACTGGCTGTCTGACCATGGGCCAGTCACTTTGCCAGCCTGAGTCTTGGTTTCTTCACCTGTGAAATGGGGATGGGGTGTATGATTTCCTCTTAGCAGAGCTCCTGGCACAGGTGAGCACTGATGAATGGGAGCTGGCCATGTTTGTCTCTGTCTTTAGCCTTAAACCTCACTCTCTAGCAGGCTCTGTTGCTTCTCCTAATGGGGCCCCCATGACTCCCATGCAATAGTCCCAGGGATTTGCAACCCAGCAGGGCAGAGGTAGCAGCTGGAGAACTGGGGCATCAGAGAGAAGGAGAGAGAGACAGGGAAATGGTGGGAAGAGGGAGCCTGAGCGAGCTCAGATGGATGAGAAAGATGGTGGGGAGGGCTTAACCAAGACGAAGTTTCTCTGACTCTGGTTCAGGTAGATGCCTCCCTGGAGTTTCTACCCCAGAGTCCTACCTCTCGCAGACTAGACCTTAGAACAAGAGAGCCTCACAACCAGAAGAGAGATCCATTTTTTCATTCTTTCCTGACAAAAACATCTGTTCAGTATCTGCTTGGCCAGTTCCCAGAGGGTGCGAGGGTGACGTAGCAGAGTTCCTGCCCTCTAGGAGCTCGCATTGCAGACGGAGGCGTATGTTCATGTTGCCACCATCGTGGCCATGGTCTGGTCTGTCATCAGCAGTATCAGCCACCATTCAGCCCCACATGCATCCCCCCCGCTCCTTGCATAGCCCATCCTTGGCCACACTGACCCACAGTCAACCCAGCGCGTCTCTCAGCTGTGGCTCTGCCTTCTCCTCTGGCATCATGGGAAAGGGTGCAGGAAAAGGATTCAAGGCCAGGCTCTGGGGACCAGGGCTCCATTTGTCCTTCCTTCCCTCTCTCTTTTCACTTGGGGCCAGACCTACATCATGTGTGATGCCTCTCCCAGCCTCTCCCAGCTCCATCCCCATTCTCTCTCACAGACGTCCTGCCTAATCGATTTCTCTCTCACGGGTTCAATTGCATCTCAGCATCTTAACCCGGGGGCATTCAGCAGTCAGATCTGAGACCCCAAGAGCTGACAAACAAAAAGCATAGCATCTAAGGGGGCCCAGAGCCAGACAGGAGGAGAACAATTACACTTAGAGAAACAGAATGAGATAGATTATGCAACAGTAAGAGAAGCTTTTTAAAAATTAAAAATCGGCGGCTTAAAACAGTAAAGACATATTTCTTGCTCATGTGAGTCAACAGGTGGCTCTGCTCATTGAGGTCCCTACCAGACCCAGGCCAGGTTCCTCCCTGGTAGGGAAAGGGAACATGACAAATGTGGCAATGGTTTCAAAAGCTTCTGCCCAGAAATGTCCTACATCCCTTCTGATCCCGCTTCACGGCCGCAGCACATCACGTGGGGACCGCAGTCGGACCCCCTGCCCAGCAGAGACCTTGACCTGCGAGTCCTGGGACCAGACAAGCTCCCACTCACCTGGGAAGGCAAACGAAAGATATTTGAGGGGTGTTGCCCGAATCCTTGCATGTCACCTGCATCCCCCATTTGAGGAAAGGACTCAAGGGAAGACTCGGGCCCGAGAACAAATGAGACAGAACGGAGTCCACAGAATGAAGAGAGATGAAAAGGGAAAGACACAGTGGTGAGCAGCAGACCTTGATATGTGGATAAATTAAATCGAAATGAATAAGGATAGACCTGTCTTAGACTGTGTAGCAGAAGTGCTAAGTAAGGGCTCCTGAAATAGAAGGTCGGACTGGAAGGAAAAATTCTAATGATAGGTTCTTCAAAAAATTCAGAGCTCAGCGACTTCTAGGAGTTGAGGGAAGGGGGAAGCTAAAAACTTTCCAAAGATGTCATCTTTGAGGGAGAGGGGAGAGGAGGAAAATAAAAGAATTCTACAGGTATCATCTTTTTGGAATAAAGAGGAATAAGTTTGGAAAAAATAGAACATCTTGTTGTGTGAAAGAGTCGGTGTATGTTGTTTTCAACTAATAGGAGAGAACTCTGTGTGTGGTTATATAAGCAGGGAAAGGAGTACGGAAGGCAGTGGACAGGTACAGTAGTTAACTCCCCCAGCGAATGAAGGGAAGCAAGTGGAAGGAAGGACAACATAATCACAACATCAAAACGAGGCAGGGAGAAAGGACAAAATGATGGCACGAAATAAAAAGCAACAAAAAACTATTGTAAGAATGACATTAAACAAATTAATTAAATAAATAAAGTTGGTATTCTAAATGGAAAGAACTGAATTCTCCCTTTGAAAGAAAGACACTGTCATATTGGGTTCAACAAGAAAAACAAGCAAACAAAAACAGAAACCCCAATAATAAACTATGTATTAGAAATAATTTCTTAAAATATCTTTTTTAAATGGCTGGGCAAATTGTGCAAGAATAAAGTAACTGAAAATAAAGTCGGACTGGCAGATACTGATCTCAAAAATGATTTAAAATATTTAAATGTGATAAATCAGAACATTTTACAATGAAGCAACATATAGCACAAGCCTGTATGGGGAAAAAAAAATAAAGAGGCTGTAAATATGCAAAACAAAAACTATTAGAAAAGAAAATAGAATTTGATAAAAATAAAATTATGGTGAGACAACTGCATGCCTCTATTAGAAATGGATGAAAATATTAGACAATTAATAAAGAAGCAGCCCAATGCATTGCATGCCCATTGATTGCATCCTAGCACCCTAGTTTGAACAAATCATATTTAAAAAGCCATTTCATGGATAATTAGAGAAATCTGAATATGGATAGAGTTTTAGAAGACCACAGGACATCATTGTACCTTTTTCCTATGCAATAATGGCATCATGGTTATATAGGGAAGCATCCTTTTTTATTAAAGATGGGAACTTAAGTATCTAGGAGTGAAATGCCATGAAGCCTATAATTAATTTTCTTTCAGATACTTCAGTGAAAAACAAATACAGCAATATGTATAGCTATTGAATCTTGGTGATGTATGTATGGTGTTCATTATACTTACCTCTGCTTTTCTGTACATTTGAAATTTTTCAAAACAAAAAAAACCCCAAAGGAATGACATCAGAATTGGAAAATGTAACCAATGAATGTGAATATCTATATAATATACAATAGAGAATGCATTGTTTTTTAAAAGATATGGTCTCCCTATGGTGCTCAGGCTAGACTCAAACTCCTGGGCTCAAATGATCCTCCTGCCTCAGCCTCCCAAGTAGCTAGGGCTACACATGTGCACCACCACACCTGGATGAAAATCAGTATGTAATAGAAAATAAAGAAAACTTTACCAAATTGAAGAATACAAGAACAAAGTTTTTCACAGACCACATGTTCAGGCCATGTTCCATACAAGTAGAAATATTTAAAAAGGGGCAAAAAAAAACCAAAAAAAATCCCAAAAAACAAAAATGCTTTACTTGAAAATTTAAAATGTTTCTACTGGATCATGGAGAAAAATCAAAGGTGAAATTAAATACTATCTGGAAAATAAACAAAAAGAGAACATTTCCTATTACAAGATAGAAAGCAAAGTTAAGACTGTTTAGAAACACCTATCCTTAAATGCCTTCACTAGAATAAGCAAAAGATTAAATATAAATCATTTTTAGTACTTTTACCAAGAAATTAGGAAAAGAAACAAGAGAGAGAAAATTCATAAAGATGAGGATTGAAATTGATGAAATAGAAAATTAAAAAATAGTGGAAAGAATAAGTAAATGCAAAAGCCAGTTCTTTGAAATGGCTAATAAAATAGAAAAAAACCCTCACGAGTCCAATTATGGAGAATGAAGAAAGCAAGAGAGTGAAATTATACAAGATTAGGAATGAGAAGGCAGACATAGCCAATATAACTACAGATATCAGGGAGATAAAAATAATTATGAGAGAATATTATATGCAACTCTGTGATAACAAATTGAAACCTCAAGTAAATGGATGGTTTCCTAGTCAAAGTAAATTACCAAAGTCAGTCAAAGAAAAAATGGAAAATTTTAATAGACCAATTACCATAGAAGATATTATTATAGAAGTTTATTGTAGATCTATCAGTGAAAAGACACAGAATCAGACAGGCTCACAGCTGAGTTTTACCTAATTTCTAAAGAACTAATCGTTTCAATACTGTTTAAACTATTTTGAGCCATAGAAAAAGATAGAAGAGAAACTCCTTTATTCATTCCATGCATCTAGAATAACTTTAATACAAATCATAGAACATAATTGGAACTTCATACCAATGGCACTTATGAATATAGGTAAAAATATATATTCTAAATAAAATACTAGCAAATAGAATACAGCAATGTATCAAAAGAATAGTACATTACACTAGTCGGGTTTGCTCTGGGAATGCAATGTATGGCTGAGGACTCTTGGCCGTGGGGACATTTTACAGGATATTGTCACCCCTCTTCTCCCAGAATCTCTTGACATGACAGAAGCAAGGGCGTGTTAGACAATGGTCACTAGCGCACCGAGGGCTCATATTAAGAGGACAGTGCAGAACTAAGACAGCCAATGGAACCTTAATATCTTTTAGGAAATGCCAAGATTTTATGTGGAAATTTTACTGGGTTTATTTCGAAGGCAGGTTCTAAAAGACAATATTGTTTCAGCATCTTTTAAACATGCCATAATAGAACCAATTCCTTTCTGATTTGAAATCTACTGAGGGAAAGGCTAAGAAAATTTTTCTGTTTTTAACTGAGAACCAGTACAGTGCACAAGTCGCTGTGCTGAGCATGTGATGCACCTAATATCATTGACTTCTCCCAGCAGCTGTGTAGGGAGGTGCTATAATCGACACTGAGGCTTGCGGAGGTGCGGTGACTTTTCACGGCACTGAGATGGCGAGGGTAGAGTCCAAATCAAAACTCTAATGAGCTTGGATGCAAAGCCCAAGCTTTCTGTGGCAGACATGGAAGCCTCACATGTCCCCTGATGACTTCCTGGCTCATGGAATATTAGTTGAACAAAAGTTCTTAACTTTCACATAGTTGAATATCATTTTTTATGGCTTGTGCTTTTTGTATCTTATTTAGGATACCCATTCCCTATGCCAAGATCAATAATTAGTCCCAGTCTAAAGCCAGGCACAATACGAGTACTGAATGAGGTATCAGGAGACCTGAATTTTATTTCATGCTCTGCCACCAGCTTGTTGGGCGCCTGGGCCCAGACTTTTAAGACTTCTGCCCTTCTGCAACTCTCTGAGATTCTGTCAAGGCTCCTTTTTGCAGGGCCAGCAGCTGTAGGTCTCTGTCCGTGGTGCTGAAGAAACTCCTGCCTGAGGGCTCCAACTTTACCCATTTTCAGAAAAGCTGGCTTGGGCAGCTGCCAGGAGCAAACTGTGATTAATCAGCAGGTTTGAAATGGCAAACTAAATTCTAAAGGTGGATGGAAGGAAGAATTCTTTATTGGTTTGCTGGGTCAGTGCCAAAGGATCTTTTTTTTTTCCTCTCTTTATTTCTTTCTAACCAAAAGCCATGTCTTTAACAATTCTCCTCATCTGAATTGACCATCTCAATTTTGGGACAGAGACATAGAATTAAGTTCCTACTGTTCAGGTGAAGAAATGGAGCATTACCCAATTCCCAAAGGCCCCTTTTTGCTCCTTGCAAATCCATTCTTCTTTCCCCCAGAGGGAATCAGTATGCTAAATTTTGTGTTTCTTACTCGTTTGTCTTTATTATGTCTTTGGGATATGTGTGTGTGTTTCAACTTGGGTATGTATCCTTAATAAACACATTGATTTGCTTTTGGAACTTCACTTAATTGGAATCATATTGCATGTATTCTTCTGTCTTCTGCTTTATTCCTTCAATATTATATTTTTGAGATGCATTCATGCTGCATATTCACCATCGTATAGTATGCTGTTATATTAATATGCCACAAAGTATTTATTCATTTCATTCTCAATACAACAGATGGGTTTTGTCTTTTTATGCTATTATTAGCAATTATGCTATAAACATTCTGGAATATACCTTGCATTGCACAAGACCTTGAGTTTCATTAAGGTCTATACTTGGCAGTGAAATTGTCAGGTTATAGTGTACAACCAGTCCAGCTTCACTAGAAGTAGTAGAGACTTCTTGTGTTCGCCATATCCCATTCTCCCGTATGCTCTATGGTAGTCATGGCCCATTTTCAGTCATCTGAGGCTGTGTAACTTGCTCTGATCCATGGGCTGTGGACATAAGTGACATATCATTTGCAGGTTGAATATTCTCATTACTACATGTCAGACCAGTTTGTGACTTGTCTTTCCACTCTCTTTATATTTTAATGAACAAAAGTCCTTAACTTTCATATAGTTGAATATCCTTTTTTATGGCTTATGCTTTTTGTGTCTTATTTAGGATATCCATTCCCTATGCCAAGATCTAAAAGATATCTATAATGTCTTCTAAATGTTTTATATTTTGCCTTTCACATTTAGGTCTTTACCTAGAATAGATTTTTTGTATATGGTGTGTAAGTAGCCTTTAACATCTCTCTTTCCCTCTGGTTACTCACTTTCCCAGAACTATGTAAGGACGTTTACATCCTTTCCCTGCTGGTATGTGATAGCAATATTTCATGCATTGTCTCCGTATGTGCATGGCTTCATTTCTGGGCTCTCCATTGGTCCATTTGTCTGTTCCACACCGCCTAATTGCCTTAGCATACGGTTTGATTTATTCTTCAAGAATATGTTGGCTATTATTGGACCTTTGCATTTCTATATGAATGTGAGAATCAGCTTGCCAAGTTCCACCAAAAAAATTTGTTAAGATTTTTATTAGTGTTACATTGAATCTGTAGATCAATTTACAGAGAATTTACATCTTTATGAGAAGGCATCTTCCAACTCATTTATTTAGATCTTCTCTAATGTCCTCCAGTAAATTTTTATAACTTTCTCCAAAAAGGTTTTGGACATTAAAGATTTATTCTTGAGTTCTGTATCAGTTTTCTTTTGTGGCTGTAACAAATGACCACAACGTAGTGGCTTAAAACAACACAAATTCATTATCCGACAGTTCTGAAAGTTTGAAGTCTGAAATGCATCTCATTGGGCAAAAATCAAGGTGTCAGCAGGGCTGCACCCCTTATGTAGGCTCCAGGAGAGAATCTGTTTCCTTGCTTCTCCAGCTTCTAGTTTGAGGCATCCCTTAGCTCATAACCCCTCCCTCCATCTTGAAAGCCAACAACATTGGGCTAAGTTCTTCTCATGCTTCCATCTCTCTGGTTCTCCTTTGCCTCCCTTTTCCTCCTTTTAAAGAGGTACATTAGGTCTACCTGGATAAACTCCCTATCTTAAGGTCAGATGATTAGCAACCTTAATTTATGTGTACTCATAATTCCCCTTTGCCACGTAACCCAACATAGTCACAGGTTCTAGGAATTAGGATGTAGACATCTCTGGGATGTCATTGTTCTGCCTACCACAGGTTCTTTATATTTTTTTGCAGTTCTATTACATGAATTGTAACATTTATAATTTTATTTTCTAGATGTTTGTTGCTGTGGTACAGAAATGCTGTGGATTTTGGTATATTGATTTTGTATATAATCACCTTGCTAAATACTTAATAATTCTGATAAATCTAAAGATTCTTTAGGATTGTTAATGTTATCGATACAATGAATGACAGGTTTTTTTTATTCCTTTCTAGATTTTATACTTTTTATTTGTTACTTTCTTTGCCTTTCTGTTCTGGTATGGACCACTGATACAATGTCAAATGAAAGTGGAGATAATGAGCATCCTTGTTTTATTACTGATCTTAAAGAGAGTGTCTCGACAGTGAGAATAATGTTTCCCATATGCACACTTTCAAAGGATTAAGGAAACACTCTTCTAGACCTAGGTTGCTAAGAGTTCTTTTTGGGCTTGGGAGTTTTTCAGTTATGAAAGGATGTTGAATTTTATTAAATGCTTTTTCCACATCTACAAAGATGATCATATGATTTTTCTAATTTGTTAATGTGGTGGATTGATTAATAGCTTTTCTAATGTGAAACCAACCTTGCATTCTTTGAATAAAGACACTTTGGTCATGATACACTATCTTTTCCACATGTCACTGAATCTGTTAACATTTTAGATCCAAAATTTTGCATTTACATTGATACCTGATTCAGCCTGAAATTTCCCTCTCATCCTGCATTTTCCAGGTTTTGGCATTAAGATTACAATAGCCTCATAAAAAATAGTTGAATGTTTACTTTTTTCCTACATTTAGAAATATTTTGTGCATCGTTATTATTTTTTGTTCCTTGAATGTTTATTAGAGCTCACTGTTTAAAACCATCTGGGCCTACAGTTTTCTTCTTGGAAAGATTTTTTTAACTCGATTTGATTTCTTTAATGGCTTTAGCATTATTCAGTCTATTTATTGTCATAAATTTTATTACATTTTTCTAGAAAATTTATTTCATTTAAGTTTTCAAGCTTATTGATATAAAGTTCTTCATAATTTCCTCTTATTTTATAATATCCTCCCACTATTGTCTGCAGATCTGATCTCCCCTCTGTATTTATAACGCAGTTGTTTGTGCCTTTTCTTCTTTATTAATATAGTCAGAGGTTTCTCTATTTTATCAGCTTTTTCAAGAAATAACCTTTGGCTTTTTGCTGTTGTGTGCTTCTTTCCTATTTTATTAATTTGTGATCTTTTCTTTATTATCTCCCTCTACTTCCTTTGATCCCTACTGCCATCACTTTTAGTTCCTGAGGATGGTGCTCAGCTCATTAACTTTCACACTTTCTTCTTTTGATTATAAGCATTTAAGTTTATAAATTCTCCCTCTAAATACTGACTTATCTGAATCACACAAGTTTTGAAATATACTTTAATATTCTTCATTTTCAACACTTCCTACTTTCCATAGTGATTTCTTTTTTCAACTACAAGTTATCTAGAAGCGTTTCCTAATTTCCAAATACATGATACTTACAATTACCCTTTTGTGATCGATTTCTAACTGAACCATATCAGGTCCAGAGAATGTGATCTACATGACAACGTAGACTTACATTACATACTGGGATATAACGTAAATCATAACATATGTGCTTGGTAAAAATGTTTTTCTATAACTGTTGAGTGAAATAATCTATACGTGTCCATTAAGAAAAATTTATTAAAGTTTTCAAATATTCTATATCCTTAATAATTTTTGTCTTCTTGATTTTTCATTTACTGAGAGAGGTGTGTTAAAATCTTTCTCTATAATTGTGGGTTTATGGATTTCTCCTTGGAATTCTGTCAGGCTTTGCCTTATGAATTTGAGACTATATTAGTGGTTGCACACAAATTTGGAGTTATTATAGCTTTCTGGTGAGTTATCACTTTTATCATCATGATGTTATTATCTTTATTTCTAGAAGTAATTTATTCTTTGACTTAGAATTTCTTTTCATTATGACTTTTCTGGTACATCATTTCTTACCATTTTATTTCAACTTTCTGTATCCTTACGTTTTAATGTGTGTTGTAAAACATAAATCTGATTTTGTTGCTTTTGTCTAATTTTGATCTGGAATAATCTATTTTAATTTATTATAAGTGCTTATATACATAATTTCTACAATTTATTTTATAATTACTTTCTAGCTGTTATTGTAATTGCTTTGTGCCTCATTTTTTCTGCAATATGGGTATAATATCTACTTTAAAGAATTTTGTAAGGAAGTTTTAAATACATACGTATGTATCTCAAAGGGAAGGAATAGTTCTTTTTCTTTCATTTCTTGTCTTCTTTTCGGCTGGTTGATTAGTTTCCCTTATTCTAATTTTTGAAATTCACTAATTCAGAAGTTGTCCGTGCCATTTTCCTATTGATTACCCCAGAAATTTAAACTTCCATAATTAAAGCACCAAAGCTCAAGTCTTAAGTTAATCAACATTTTTTTTTTAATTTTATTTTTTTATTATTCCAAGGTATTGTGAGGGTACAAACATTCTAGTTACACTTTATGTCTTTGCCTCACTCAAATGCAGGTTAAAGGCGTGCCCTTCCCTCCCTTTAGTGCTCCCCGTGTCCTTTAGTTGTAGATTTGCCC
>CAUYSK010018728.1:0-19200 GCA_963575035.1 Avahi laniger
AAAGAGTGCAATGTGCACCACGCAATGGGATGGACATATTTGAAACCTGGACTGAGGGGGGGAGGGGGGGCAAGGGCAACACACGTAACCTAAACATCTGTACCCTCATATTATGCTGAAATAAAAAAAAAAAAAAAAAAAGGGATATAGAAAGATTGCATCCTGTGATGAAAATAAAGACTATTACTACAAGAAATAACCCAAAAAAAAAAAAATGCAGTCCTTACTCCAGAATTGAAAGGATTTTGCTAAGGGGGTCAGAGACTTAAGGAAAAAAATTAGTCTTTTTTTTTTTTATTTCAGCATATCATGGGGGTACAGATGTTTAGGTTAGGTATGTTGCCCTTGCCTCCCCTCCCCCCTAAGTCCGAGTTTGAAATATGTCCATCCTTCGAGTGGTGCGCATTGCACTCTTTGTGTATGCATATACCCGTCCCCTCTCCCTCCTCCCCCCCACCGCCCAACATCCAATAGATGTTATTCTCATATGTGCACTTATGTGTTGATCAGTTAATACCAATTTGATGGTGAGTACATGTGGTGCTTATTTTTCCATTCTTGGGAGACAGAATAATGGCCCAAAAACATACGAAAAAATGCTGAACATCTCTAATCATCAGGGAAATGCAAATTAAAACTACAATGAGATATCACTTATCTCCAGTGAGACTGGTCTTTATCAAAAAGTCCCAAAACAAGAAATGTTGGCATGGATGCGGAGAGACAGGAACACTCATGCACTGTTGGTGGGATTGCAAACTAGTGCAACCCCTATCCCTCTTAATTCACACGTTCCCATGAAGCAGTCATAACGGACTTTGTAGAGGACTTTGAAGTCTACAAAGCCTTTTCAAAAACAGTTGCTCATTATATACCCAGGCAGTCTCCCACCAGAATAGACTGGGTCTCAAGGGTCTTCCTGCATAGCTGCTTGTTTGGAAATCTAGACCAAAATTCCTCACGGAAGCAATGCTACTGGGTTGAAGTTTGTTTTCAGATGTCAGAAACCTATGTAATCTGTTTGTGGTAATCCATTAACACTCACCACCATCAAGAGGTAGTGGAGGTATGTGTGGGGGAAATAAACATATGCAAATAATTTTGTAGAGCATTTTACATTTTAATGAACAAGTGTCATTTTTTTTTGACAATGCAGTTTTAATTTATATTTCAATGGCTTCTTTTATTTCTGAATAGTTGGACAAAATGTTAAAGAAAATATGTCTAGATCTTATTTTGTGTGCCTTCTTAGAAGGCTAAAACTAATTAGGCTGTCTGGGTGGACACCAGTATAATGGTACCTCCTCACGGTCCACACTCCGGCCGTTACAGGAGGTTTGCTTTAGGAGTTCGGAAGCATAACGCCCTTGCTGCCTCTCTGGCAGTGGGAGTGGTGAGGTCCCATCCTCTCCACAAGGAGACATCCCTGCTTTTGCTTTCCCACCTCCCCTGAGGGTAGGATGTGTTGGGGGAGGGGGAAGTGAGGAGGGTGATGGAGGACAGTTCTCTCTCTTTGCTTTCCTGAGTCCCACAGATGGATAACCTGACCAATCTTCTTGCCTCCCTGGGCAATGGTGGATTCTAGCCATAGCTTTATCTCTCTCCTGCCACTCTGGAAGCAGGCACATAGACAGCTCTTTTGAAGTTTACAGGGATTTTTACTACTGGTAATACTTGGTAACCGCTAGGGTGCTGAGAGACACCTCCAAAGAGTCCCACTTTTCCCCAACGCTTTCCATTTTCATGTAGATTCAGGTAAGGAAGAACTAAGTACTGCCCCTTAGGAGGCTTTCCTTGATATCTCCAACACTGTGTACCCCAGTGCTGTGGTTGGCTTTTTATCTATGTACTTAGATCTCTTCTTTACTGACCCAGGGACTCCTCACTGGCAGAGAAACACTAGCACAGGGCCTGGCCCAGAGCAGGCATTCAGTAGTTACATTGCAACAGATAAAATAAAATTAATTTGCTGTTTGGATATTTAACACATCTTGATGGGGTTGCTGGGGGTGAGAGGATTACAGAGGGAGGAGAGAGGGGAAAGGGGAAGCCCAGGGTGATGAGAAAAAAAGGAACTAGGAAAGGAGTAGGTGAGAAAATGATACAGGGACACCTCCACCAAGATGAACCCAAATTAGAGGTGGTTATGAGAAACAAGCAGTCTCGAGGGTACAGGGGTCCTTCTCCCCTCCTTCAGAGGCTCTACCCTGAAAAGTCCATCCTGGCCCGAGGCCAGAGGAGCAATGAGAACAGGACAGAAGGGAAGGAGATAAAGACCCCAAATTTGGTGATGGAAAAGGGAAGGTGAAGGACATCTAAGAGTTAACGATATGGCCAAGGATTGCTGTGTACGCATATGTAAAAAAACAGCTATGAATTAGGATCATCTGTATATATAACTATGAGCAAAACCCTCCAAATAGTGGAAACATTGGCCCCCCTGCTCAATTCCTCAATTATATATAAAGCACTTACCACGAATTGAATAAATAATGAATTTTTTTAACAAGAGCAATTTTCTTGGAGGAAGATTCCAGTGGTAGATATGTTTCACTTCTTCAAAATATCCAACATATCTACTCTGCAAAGCAACAGAAGCCTCAATTTAAGTGGAGATGAAAAGCCTAAAGTCACATTCCTAATTTTTTTGTTTGTATAGAGCTTATTAAAGGCAGTAAGTAGTTAAGGAAACATTTATTGGGTACCATTATATAAGTCAGCATTTTTATGAATGCTGCCTCACAATTGAATATCTACCTGGGTGGGGAAAAAACCACTGAGCTACCTGCTTATGGGGAAGTGAAAAAGGATCGGTCCAGGTCTTGCTTATAGGCTGCTTACGATTGAGAGGGCAACTGATCAGAATCGACAAGAAAACAGCTACAGCATTATCAAAATGGGGGTAGAAGCTCAGTCGTGGCTGAGACAGAAGAAGGTTTGTGGTTTGGTGGGCAGTGGCCTGGGAGAATGGGAGAATGGTGTATGTGAAAACTCAAGAGGAAGACCTTCATGGGTCAGTAGTGGATTTCATTTCATTCTTCTCTTGTTCCTGCCAGCTAGACTTTCTTTCCATTTCCTCAATTCTGCTTTCATAAGGAAGCCCTGGAATTCTAGCTTTGTCCTTCCCCTGTGGCGAGCTGTCCACAATGGCTCTCCTTGAATCTTTCTTAAGGGAGTTGAAGAGTTCAACTGAATCAACTAGACTCAAAAGTTTACAGACACCCATTGAAAGTGTTAATAAAATTAACTGCCATACTTTCCACTAGAAAGGGCCAGTCATGAGGAAGGCTCGTGTAAGTTCTTAACTTAGGGGCGCATAAAATGTGGTTGGTAGAATAGCCCACAATGCAGGGTCTGAATGTGATGACATCTGAGAATTACCTCCTGCCACAGAGGGAACTCTGTCCTGGGCCTTGCCAATACAGCTCTCACACCTGCAGCTGAGCCCTTGCATTGCTATCTCAGGGAATCAGAGACAGCAGAGATTCAGTTGCAGCCTACGGTACGCCAGTTTTGGACTAAAGTTAGGGAAACTGTGCACATTTGCAGAAGAAATGGAGAAGGGGAGACGTACCAGGTGAGCCACATCTAACATCCCCTTGGCGCCTGCCGCCAGATTCTCCACCTTCCACTAAAGGCTGTAACCTCCCAGGGCCCTCAAGCTGATTTTGCCCCCACGCTTCTTTCTCCTACAGCTTAAAACAACAAGGGCTTGTAACAAAACTTAATTACAACCAACACATAGTAAGCACTCACTACAAACGAAGGTGATATTATGGAAAGCGGCAAGGCACTTTGGGATGCAAAGGGTAGCAAGAGGGGTAGATATGGGCCTTGCTTTAAGGGGAGTACAGAAGTCACCACTTCAGACAGCTAGAGAATAATGTAAGGTGGCTCAGTCCCTAAAAGAAACACAAAGGGCTATAAGAACTGAGAAAACAAGAGGCTATTTCAGGCTGGGAAGGGAAAGGGACTCCAGGAAAAGGGCCCATGTGAGCATTGGCAGGAAGGTGTAAAGTGTCCACAAGCTGGGAAACAGCAAACAGTCTAACGTGTTAGATTTGGGATCTGTCAATGCACACAGTGGAAGAAAAGGTTGGAAAAATCAAAGTGTAGAAGGTCTTGAGTGCCAGGTTGAAACACTGAGTGTGCTGCCGTTGGTGGTCGGGGGAACATTATGGATTCAGAGCATGGAAATGGCATGGTTAGAGCTAAGCTTCCATAACTTAATGCAATGCTTTAAGCTTAGGGTCTGTGGCTGTCTTTGTTTTCTTTTGTTTTATTTTTGGCTTGGGTGTGGGAGAATAGTAGTGGGTAAGGCTGAGGGGTTTTTTTGCCCAAATTAAAGGTCTGGGGCCAGTAATTACAGTGTTATTCTAACAGGGACAAGGGTCTTATTTCGCTCCCATCACTTCACTCACAGACAAACTCATTCACAGCTACATCCAAATATCCTGAAGCATCCTCGACCAGCTCTCATTCCGGTTTGAGGAGCAATATAGATGAGAAGCTGTGCACAGTGTGGGAAATAAGGGGCTTCAGAGTCTGACAGATCTGGATTTGAGTCCTTGGTTCAAAAACTTAATTTCTCTGAACCTCAATTTCCCAGTTTGTAAAATGGCAATCACAGTAACCTACTTATAGAGTCACTGAGAATATTAAATGAGTTAATGAATATAAAACCCTTAGAATGATTTGACAAAGTCTACAATGTTGTAAATTCTATAGGATAAATGTCCTGGTTCCTTCAATAAACAAAATACAAGGAAAACAAAAGAGGTAGGAAACCCCAAAACTAAAAGAGACTTAAGAGACATAGCAACCAAATGAAATGTGTGGACCTTGTTTGGATCCTGATTGAAACAAACTAAATTCTAATGGATTTAGAAATTTGACTAGATATGGATTAGAAATTTGATATTATTAAGGTATTTTTAAGGTATAATATTTATTAAAGTTTTGGTTTTTTTAAGAGGACTTATATTAGATGTCATAGGAAAATACTTGTGGGGTAAAATGATCTGATGACTGAAATTTTCTTCAAAATAATCCAGGTTTAGGCAAAGAAAGAGTGGAGAGGAGGGTGGGGCGGGGAGAGTGGGAAGGCAATGGATGGAACATGACTGGCTGCAGGCTGGACTGACCGATGAAGCAGTGTGATGACTAAAGGGGATTATTGTATGATTCTTTTGACTTTTGTATATGTTTTTAAATTTCCATAATAAAATGTTTTAAAAAGAAAAAATAGGGTAATAGCACACATTTCACATAGCTGTTATGAGTATTAAATGAGATAATGTAAAAGTGCAATATTATCTGGTATATAATAGTTTTCTTTTTTTTTGAAACAGCTTCAGAAGGTATATAATAAAGTTTTGGAAAGTGTTTATTTCCTTTTTACTTTCTTTTTCAGAATACCCCCCGCCCCCCCTGCTCCCCCACACAGACACACAAGGGAGTCATCCAAAAACAGCCCTTGTGATGTTCTGTAAGGATTGATGTGTCCTAGTAGGGGTTTGTGAAAGACCCAGTTCCTCTTTACAGGGAAATCAAAGACTGGTGACTTTAGATAATCTCAGGGGTCTGGAGCCTTAGGTATTGGACCTTCCTTCTTTGGGAAGGCAATCAACTCCTGGACTCTGTAAACAATAACCAATATAAAATGGAATGTGGGATGCTCTTAGGAGAACCCAGAGCACAAAGCTTGGGCAGCACCTGAGGTGCAGGTCTCCACACTGGGGAAGGATCAAGGCCTGTTGGGAGGGCACCTAAGTGCTACCGCCTGATCACCAACGGAGAAGAATCTAAAACAAAACCAAGTAACAGGTCTCAATCTTCACCTGCTCCCCTAAAAAACTTCCCTTTTTAAAAGGAAAACTTACCTGAGAAGGAGTTTCTACTCCCTGAAATTTAGTGCTGCTGGTTTTATCTGTTCGTCGTTCTCCGAAATAACGAAGGCTATCCTGTAATGAAAGGGGACAATTCAATCATGGTTCATCTGCACACTTTTCTTTCCTATATCAGGCATCCTTAAAGTCTATAAGGGCACATTATTTCCTTCAGTCAGCAGTCTTTGGGCAGAGGCTACCCAAAATCACAAACAAAGCTATATCAAGAACTTCTCTCATTCAAAGACGCATAAAGACATGAAATTTTAGAGCTAGAAAGACCTAGAGATCACCCAGTCCAAATCTTCCTATTTTCCCATTTTACGAATGAGAAGACTGAGACCAAATGAAATCCAAGCAAGCAACCTGTTATGGAGATGCTGCAGCCAGAGGGAGCTAGGGCTCTGGGTCAATGGCTTTCAAAAGTCTTTGTTTTTTAAGCTACAGTCCAATTTAATAAACCTAGAAGATACACATACATATACACACAAATACTTATACCTTTTAATATTTTCTATTCTGCTCTATTCCATTTTATTTTAAAAAATGCTAGTCACAACCTAGCATGTTGATTTTACAACTCACTAATAGATCATAATCCATAATTTGAAAAACACGGTCCTAGAACACCCAATTTAAAGGCCTCTATGTCTCATATTAGAAAAGCCAGAAACAGTGGAATTAGAGTGTGGGGCATCATGCATAATCCACTCCTTCTCTTCCCCAGACTGCAGGCCAAGCAACTTGAGCAGAGCTCTAGAGGTGTGTCCTGGAAGCGGTAAGTTCTCAGCAAGATTATGGCAGAAAATGGAGTGAGAACCCTGCTTTAAGAAGTGGAAATAGCCCACCCTGCCTTCTCAGAAATTTCCAGAGGTCACAGGTCCCACATATTTTAACTATGCAAAGCTAATTACATTCAGAAGAGACTTTGTTCTGAGTTGAGAAATGGTACCTTTTATCTACCTAGCAATTATAAGGATGGTTGAAGTTCTCTGGAGAACTTATCTAATTAATCTTGGTATTATTCTCATGAAGAAGGAAAAAGTCACTTTACTGGCAGGAATAAGAGCAGGCCAGGACTACAGTGGGGTGAATTAAGCAAATGATTGCTGAAGTTTTTTTTTGTTTTTTGTTTTTTTACACTTGCATAACATGGCTTCACTTATCTCACCTTAATCCTACCCTATTGGGTCCTGTCTTTATTTAGAATGTTGATATTGTATACATTATAGTTTTTTTGCATTAAGTTTTATTTTTAAAGTATTACATTAAAATATTATTTACCCTAATGGCTATGATTTTTGGCATTCCCTTAAATTTTGTGCCTCTCTAATCTCACCCTAGTCCTGGCCCAAATAAGAGGTCCTTAAGTCAGTTACTAAGTACCGCATGTTAACGAGGAAGTATCAAAACCACACTTTCAAAAAACTGCTTTTCCAATTACAATTTCACTTAACAACCATGACTTAAAGAATCATCTTAACATCCTACCAGTGATGTTTCAGAACTAGCAAATTCAATCAGCATAAGATAAAGTTTGTAATAACATCTTTCATACCTGTGCCGTTAAAAAGATTCCTCTGGCAATAAGACAAACACAAACCATAGTTCCTGTTCGGCCTAGAAAAGAAAAGGAGTTAGTTCAAGGAACCATTGTTCATGGTAGTACGTAGCATAAAAAACACTCAGAAATATTCAAAGAGTGCATTTTGCATTGATTTTCTTTCACCCTGAATGTGCTTGTCCAAAATATTTTAATTCAGAAATAGTGAAAGATGTTTCACTGTTTTGTGGTCATACTTGGAATTTGGCGTTTTAACTGTTGGCATGATACACATGTGCACGTGTGCATTTTTCTTGAATCTCTAATGCTGGGGATTGCAATAATAGGAAGAGGCAACCGGCTTTGCTCTTGGACTCTAAAGCAAAATCGCTACTTATTAAAAACTAATTACACACCCTATTTTTCTAAATAACATAAATAAAAGTAGTACCTATAGAAAATAAAACAGAGTCAGAACTGCAAACACCATCTAGCATTTTCAATACCCATTATTTCTTCCACTTTAGAGTTTTTAATTGCATTATATAAGTTTTCAAACATACGAAAGTAGAGAACAATATAATGAACTCTCATATACCTCTTCCCCAGTTTCTATAATTGTCAGTATTTTGCTTTACATGCTTAATTTCTCTCTTCTCTTCCCTCTTTTCTTCCCTCTCCCTCTCTCTTTTTCTTTCTTTTCTGTTGTAGCATTTTAAAGAAAACCCTTGACTTCATGCTTCATGTCATTCCATCCTCAAAGTGTCCTATGTTTAATTACATTTATTTTTGTCCTGCTATACAAAATTTGAGGTTTTTTAAAAAAAATATGTTGCCTCTTTTATTTCTACAATGATCTGTAGCTTTTGTCTTAGCCAGTACACACTGAATGAACTTAATCATTTAATGCAATTCCAAACTTACACTTTTTACCTAAAATGCACAAAATTTTACGTTCTATCCTTTAAAAAATTTTTAATGAACAGCTAAACTGATTTCGCAACACATAGTTTGAAAAGCACTATTCCACCCCAGGTACTTGCAAAGAGGAGTTCATACCATCCCTTGTTATGATAAAGAAAAGCTTCTTGCTAAAGGGAGGATCTCACGATCCTGACTATTAACAGCCTGGATCTCAGCTACCTAGACTGCTAACGTTTCAATTTTGGAGAACATCTCTGGGTCTCTGTAACTCTGATATTTTCCCATTTGAAAGAAACTTTTGGAAAGTTCCTTTACCAATTATGGGCATATCATAAGTGGATTCATGTCCTTGTTGCTGTGGATAATTACAATTGTAGACATAGTAGATGCCTTCTCATCCAGTCAAGCAGAGAAAGCAGGGAATCATAAAAATGATACATACATGCCTTAAATGTTTTATTATAACTTCAAATATAACATACATTCATTCACTAAATTTTTGATATTGGACAAAGGCTTTAACTTTTTAAGTTTGGGTTTCTCCAAATAGAGTTCTTTCTTGAAAAATCCAGGCCAATTTTATAAACCATTAAATCATCTATGATCTCTGGTTTTCTTTATAGAAATCTAAGTGCAGAATCCTTCTAGATTTTACTACTAAAATTTTTCTCCCAATGTTTTCTTATAGTCTTGCTGCAATTTTGGTTGTAGCTACTCAACTTCATTGAATGTTCCTGAAACATTCAACTTATTCTTCATAAAATTATAAAACTCTTTTTGTTCACTTTGACATTTGACAGATTTATATAATATTTGATTATACAACATAGTATAATAACAAGTAGAAGAGGCAGACACTGGTGGAAGCAGAAATACATGGGCACAGTAAAGAAAAGTATACAAGCTGCAAATTTTCAACATGCCCATGGATGCCAATCAGCGTGTTTATAGATGGAATGGAGAACATTAGATAATCCACCAAGTTAGTTAGACAGACATCAGTAAGACAGCATCTATTATCCTGAAGCCAGCAGAAATGTCTTGCATCTCGAAATATAATATAATTCTTGGCCTTCATAATGATTAACAACTAACATTTGGGTAATGCTTTAAAGGTCTCATATAATCTTTATAGCTCTCTGTGAGGTGGATAACTTTGTACAAGGAAGAAGAAACTGAGCGTCAGCAAGTTTAAGAGACTTTCACATAGTGAAATATGGCAAGATATCTTAATGCCAGTGAAGAAGTTAAAAATATGCCACTCTAGCATATTCACTATTTTGAGCTAAAGGCACTTGAAAAACAGCAGATTCAAGATCACTCAGACCTTCTTTCTGACATGCTTTCTTAAAAGCAGGAGATGAAATTCCCATGTGAAAGATGGCCTCCCTATACCAGAAGGAAATTATCATTTTTATTATCAAGGACAGGAAGTTGAGGCCAAGGGAAATCTTTATTCTCCTGGCTACTTCTTCACCTAATTAACTACTCTAGCCCAAGCCCCTTTGTCTTGTCACATTTCCATAATTTACTACTCTTTGTCTAACTCAGTATGTGAGCATTCATCTCTGTGTCTTTGGTTTTCATTTCCTTATAAGAACTTATATATCACATAAAACCTGGATTAAATAAATTTGTATGCTTTTCTCTTTCATTTTAAAAAATTTTGTTTATTTACTTTTTATTTCAATAGATTTAGGGGGTACAAGTGTTTTTTTGTTACATGGATGAATTGTATAATGCTGAAGTCAGGGCTTTTAGTGCACCCATCACCAGGATAGTGCACATACAGTGTACCTGAGAGGTACACTCAGGTACCTCTAAGTGTATCCCTCATTTCCTGCTTCCCTCCCCCTTCTTAGTTTCCAATGTCCATTAAACCACTTTATGACCATATATACCCATTGTTTAACTCTTGCTTCTAAGTGAAAACATGTGGTATTTGTTTATCCATTCTTGAGATATTTCACTTAGGATTATGGTTCCATCCAAATTACTGCAAAAGACATTATTTCATTCCTTTTTATGGCTGAGTAGTACTCCATGATGTATATATACCACATGTTCTTTATTCACTCATCAGCTGATGGTCACTTAGGTTGATTCCGCATCTTTGCAACTGTGAATTGTGCTGTGATAAACATTCAGGTACAGGTGTTTTTTTGAATAATGACTTCTTTCCCTTTGGGGAGATACCCAGTAGCAGGACTGTTGGATTGAATGGTAGGTCTACTTTTAGTTCTTTGAGGAATCTCCATATACAACCAGTTCCACGAAAAATGTCTTTTTGCAGTTCTCTTATGTTTCAAGTTCCCAGGCCAGTAGGATTTACTGACCAGAACTTTGTAACTCTCTGTTTCACTAATACATTCCCTTTTGAATTGTTTTTATTTTCCAGAAATGGTGGAACCTCCTTATAGCCGCAAGAGAACTACAAGGCCTTACACTGTCTGTTAATCCAGAGAAGACCAGATAAGCAATACCCCATCACAGATCTTGCCCAAGAACCTGCTGAACAACCTATCCCTGCATCCCACCTGCAAACAAGACCAAAAAGAATGACTGATTTAACCCTTAGCTCATTATACTACTAAAATCTGCCCAGAAAGGGACTTATTTGCCATTTTTTGATCATGGGATATATGTGCCTGTATGATTTCTCACTGCATTGTGTAAGCTGCACTCCATCCCAAACATGTAATAATGCTCACTAGCTTCATGCATTGTTCATTTCACCCCTAGAAAAATTCCTGATCCTATCAGTTGAGAGGCAAATTTGAGGCAGTCCACTCCTCCTATCTCCTGGTCTTCAGCAGTAAATTTCCTTTTCTCTTTCTTGACAATCCTTGTTGTCTCAGTAACTGGCTTTCTGTGTGGCAAGCAACTGAATCTAGGGAAACAAACCCCCCTTTGTGGGTTCACTAAAAGATACTGTTTTCCACAGAGGTCATACTGGTTTGTTCATTCCCTCCAAATTTTATGTTGAAATTTGAACCCCCATGTTGGAAGTGGAGCTTCATGGGAGGTATGTGGGTCATAAGGGTGGATCTCTCATGAATAGATTAATACCCTCCCTGAGAGGTGGGGGGACTGAGTGAGATCTTGCTCTATTAGTTCCCACAAGGGTTCCCCTGAAAGCTGGCTATTAAAAAGATCCTGGCACCTTCCCCCTCCCTCTTGCCCCTTCTTTTGCCATGCGATGTCTGCACATGCTGGTTTCTCTTTTCCCTTCTGCCATAAATGGAAGAAGCTTGAGACCCTCACCACATACAGATGTCAGCACTATCCTTCTTGTACAGCCTGCAGAACTATGAGTCAAAGAAACCTCTTTTCTGTATAAATTAGCCAGCCTTAAGTATTTTTTATAGCAACACAAATGGATTAAGACTCTGACTTCAAAATACACAACAAAGCAGTAGTAATTAAAACAGTATGGTACTGGCATAAAAACAGACCCAGACCAGTGGAACAGAATAAAGAACTCAGAGACAAATTCACATATCTAAAGCCAACTGATTTTTGACAAACATGCCAAGAACACTCACTGGGGTAAAGAACAGTTTCTTCAATAAACGGTGCTGGGAAAACTGAATTTCTATATGCAGAGGAATGAAACTAGATCCCCAGCTCACATCCTATACAAAAATCAACTCAAAATGGATCAAAGACCTAAATGTAAGACCTGAGACTATAAAACTACTTGAAAAAAACATAGGAGAAACATTTCAGGATATTGGTCTGGGAAAAGAATTTATAAATAAGACCTCAAAGGCATAGGCAACGAAAATAAAAATAATCAAATGAGACTTAGGAAAAAAAATTGACATATACAAACTCATCCAGAGAATTAAACAGAGCAACATAACTCATTTTACGAAGCCAAAATTTGAAAAAAAATTATGAGAAACGAAAAGGATAGCCAATGACACTCATGACATAAATAACACATCCTAAACAAAACATTAACAAACATAATTCAGCAATTTATTAAAAAGAAAATATATAATAAAAAAATAAATAATATGTAATGAAAATAAATAATAAAAAGATAATAATAAATATAATGAATTCATTCATTCCAGAAATATGAGTTGGCTTACCACTTAATAGTCAAACAATGGAATTAACTATATTAATAGACTATAGAAGAAAAATCGTATTATCATCTCAAAAATTTAGAAAAATATCCTGATAACATTCAGCATTCATTCGTAATTTTTTAAAAAAACTCAGCAAACTGAAAGAAAAGGGTAGCACATGTGTGCGAACACACAGACACACACACACACACACACACACACACATAATCCTGAAGCAGCTGGAGAGACATTGATAGCTTTTCCTTTGAGAGGAGAACTGCATAAGGATGCATGCTATTGCCACTTCTAATTCTACACCATATTGCAGGTGCTAGCAGAAGAAAAAAGAAAGAATTGGAAAGGAAAACTGTGATATGATCTTATATGGGGAAATCCCAAAGATTCTATAATCCCAACAGACTCCTAGAATTGATAAATAAATTCAGCAAAGTCTCAGGTTACAAAATCAATGTACACAAATCAGTAGCATTCCTATACACCAGTAAGAGTCAAGCTGACAGTCAAATCAAAGACTCAATACTATTCACAATACTCACAAAGAAATAAAATATCTAGGAATATACTTAACCATGGAGGTGAAAGATCTCTACAAAGAGAACTATGAAACACTGAAGAAAGAAATTGTAGATGACACAGACAAATGGAAAAACATACCATGGATTGGTAGAATCAACATTGTTAAAATGTCCATACTACCCAAAATGATTTAGAGATTCAATGCAATCCCCATCAAAATACCAATGTCATATTTCACAGATCTAGAAAAAATAATTCTACACTTCATTTGGAATCAAAAAAGAGCCTGAATAGCCAAAGCAATCTTAAGCAAAAGGAACAAATCTGGAAGCATCACATTACCAGACTTCAAATTACACTACAAAGCAATAGTAACCAAAACAGCAAGGTATTGACACAAATTTAGAGGCATAGACTGATGGAACAGAACAGAGAACACAGACATAAAACCATCTACCTATAGCCAACTGATCTTTGACAAATAAGACAATATACACTGGGGAAAAGAAGCCCTATTCTATAAATGGTGCTGGAAAAATTGGACAGCCACATGCAGAACAATGAAATAGGACTCGTATCTCTCACCACTCGCAACAATTAATTCAAGATGGATAAAAGACATAAACATAAGGCATGAAACCATAAGAATGCTAGAAGAAAATGTTGGAAAAACTATTTTAGTCATTGGTCTAGGCAAAGAATTTATAAACAAGAACCCTAATGGCAATCACAGCAACAACAAAAATAAATAAATGGGACTTGATTAAATTAAAAAGCTTCTGTACAGCTAAGGAAATAATCAATAGAGCAAATAGACAACCTACAGAAAGGAAGAAAATATTCCCAAGCTATACATCTGACAAAGGGCTAATAACCAGAATCTATAAAGAACTCAAACAAATCAGCAAGAAAAAAATAAACAACCCCATTAAAAATTGGGCAAAAGACATGGACCAAAGCTTTTCAAAAGAAGATAGACAAATAGCCAATAAACATATGAAAAAATGTTCAATGTTACTAATCATCAGGGAAATGCAAATTAAAACCACAATGAGATATCACCTTATTCCAGTTAGAATGGCTTTTATTAAAAAGTCCAAAAACAATAGATGCTGGTGTGGATGCAGAGAGAAAGGAATGGTTATACACTGTTGGTGGGACTGCAAATTAGTACAACCTCTATGGAAAACAGCATGGAGATTCCTCAAAGAACTAAAAGTAGATCTACCATTTGATCCAGCAATTCCACTACTAGGTATTTACTCAAAGGAAAAAAAGTCATTTTATCAAAAAGACACCTGAACTTTAATGTTTATTGCAGCAAAATTCACAACTGAAAAGATGTGGAATCAATCCAAATGCCCATCAATTCATGAGTGGATTAACAAAACATGGTATATGTATATTATGGAACACTATTCAGTCATGAACTAGGATGAATTAAGACCTTTTGCAACAATTTGGATGGAACTGGACATCATGATCCTAAGCGAAGTATCTAAAGAATGGAAAAACACACACCACGTGTAATCACTACTAAATTGGAACTAACCGGAAAAACTGGAAACAACCCAAATGCAATAGAAGAAAAGATTCTATTTGCCCTAACAATATGTCTTAGAATGAATTTAATAAAAGATGTGCCAGGACATCATGAAGAAAAGTATAAAATATTATTAAAGGACAGACAAGACGGTTCACATAAATAGATATCCCATATACAACTCAATATTTCAAAGTTGTCGGTTCTCTCAAGTTAATCTATAAATTCAATGTAGTTCCAATAAAAATCCTAAACACATTTTATTATGGAGATTGACAAAATATCTAAAATTGAATGTAAGAATAAAGTTCCAAGAAGAGCAAGATAATTCTGCCTTTATCAAGCTACATTATAAAACTATAAAAATTACAATAGTGTGGTATAGAGAATTCCAAAACAGTCCAGAATATTTACGGAAACTTGGCATATGACTGAAAGAGATTACAAATCAATAGAGAATAAATAGCATGCAATAGATGGTGTTAAGACAATTGGCTATCCATATGAAAAATTACATCCCTCCAAACTCCAATTAGATTAAAGACTCAAAAGTAAAAAATGAAGAAATGTAGAATATCTTTATTACTTAAGTGGAGGAGTGGATTTCTTAAGCATGACAAAAAAGCACAAAATACACAAAGATTAGTAAATTTCACTACATTCAAAATTACAAACTTCCATACCAAAAAAAAATCATAATCAAATTTAAAAGATAACACAGTGTGACAATATATTTGTAACATGTACTACTAATTAAATTTGGCATCCAGATTCTTTAAAGAACTATAAATCAATAATAAAATATTTTGACTATCATGATACTACTGCTAACATGCAGGCAGCAACCAACCCGAAGTCAGCAAGATCAAACTGAATGAAAACTTGAAAAAAGAGGCTGCTCTGGTGCATATCAGCTGAATATTAGCTCTCCAAACAATGCTAAAGAAGAATCAACAAAAGAGAATGTGAACACAGAATAATGTAAACCCCTTCTCAGCAAAAAAGAAAAAAATTAATTGAAACAAACATTTTCCTTCAAGCAGGGAATTAATATTAATTAAAAGAAAATTACAGCCAACTACTGGAATCATAATATTTTAGGTTAAGCAAGGTGAAATGTCCATTTTTATAGCAAAATATGCTTAAAAAACAAAACAAAAAACAACCTGGCAATTTCATATGGTTCAACCTCTATATTTTTCATTTAGCCATGGTATTGTAAACTGCAAGTTTATATAGAATATTCTAACCTGTAGAGCTAAATACAAAACCTGCCTACTAACTGATGAGCTTGAAATTAGTTCTCAGCAAGACTAAAACTTGACTTTACTGAATTATATAAAGCAGTTTTACAGTGTTATGTTTTCCCTGGAATTCAATATAAAAAACTGTTTTATAGCCCAACAAAAAATGCAATTTTTTACGTTTGTCGAAAATTGTGAAATAATGCTTAGGTGATTATTCAAAGCCTAAAGGTGAATGAGAGAAAATCTAATTGAACATAAATTGGTTGGATTTACAAAGAGCTTCTTTTTTTCATTTTGCTCCCATCAAAATCAACTTCTTTGAGTCATTACACTATAAAAATTCCAGTATAATTTCTGAAATATCACCTCCTTTGGCTCACTTAACCTAAAAGATTCTCATGAAGTTTAAGAACAACCTTAAATATTACTGGAACAGAAATAGACATATAGTCCTATGGCAACAGAATAGAAAGGCCAGAAATAAATCCATGCATTTATAGTGAACTGATCCTTGACAAAGATGCCAAGAACACACAATGGGGAAAGGACAGTGTTTTCAATAAATGATACTGGGAAAACTGGATATCTACATGTGAAAGAATGAAATTGGACTCTACCTTACCCTATATAAAAAAATCAACTCAAAATGGATTAAAGATTTCAATGTAAAACCTCAAATTGGAAAACTACTAGAAGAAAACATAGAGGGGAAAGCTTCTTTCTTTCTTTTCTTCTTTTTTTTTGAGACAGAGTTTCCCTCTGTCACCCAGGTTGGAGTTTAGTGGCATCCTGGTAACTCACATCCTGCACCCTCAAATTCCTGGGGTCAAGCAATCCTCCTTCCTCAGCCTCTTGAGTAGCTGGGACTTTAGGCACCCACGACCACGTCAGGCTAATTTTTCTATTTTTTGTAGAGACGGAGTCTTGCTCTTGCTTAGATTGGCCTCAAACTCCTGAGCTCAAGCGATACTCCCGTCTCAGCCTGCCAGAGTGCTAGGATTACAGGCATGAGGCACTACACCCAGCTGGGGGAAAGTTTCTTGACATTGGCCTGGGCAAAGAATTTTTTGGGTATGACTGAAAAGCACAAGCAACAAAAGAAAAAATAGACAAATGAGATTGCATCAAACTAAAAAGCTTCTGCACAGCAAAGGAAACAATTGGTAGAGTGAAGAAATGACCTACAGAATTGGAGAAAATATTTGTGAACCACAGATCTGCTAAGGGGTTAAAACTAAATAAAATAATGAACTCAAACACCACAATAGCAAGAAAACAAATTACTCCCTTAAAAAGTGGGCAAAGAACCTGAAAAGACATTTCTCAAAAGAAGACATACAAATGGCCCTCGGGTATATGAAAACATGTTCAAGATCACTAATCATTAGGGAAAATCACATTAAAACCATACTGAGATATCACCTCATACTTGTTAGGACAGCTATTACCAAAAAGACAAAGGATAAGAAGTGTTGGTGAGGATGTGGAGAAAAGGGAACCCTTGTACACTGTTGGCAGGAATGTAAATTAGTATGGTCATTATGGAAAACAGTATGGAGGCTCCTCAAAAAACTAAAAATAGGGGAGGAGCCAAGATGGCAGACGAGAAAAGCTGCCAGTCAGAGTGTCTCTGCAAAAAAGACGAATTTTAGAAGAAAGAGAAAAAAATAAGCTAGCAGAGAAACATAGATCGGGTGAAGGTCAGAAGGAAGGGTGCCTGAAACTACAAGAGACTCCACGGGAAGACGTTGAGGAGAAGAACTGGAAGGAGAAAAGTCCCGAGAGGCTTGGAGACCAGCGACAAGGGTAGGTGGAGCGGTGAATTTCCCCCTCCCTTGCATCTTGGACTGCTGGTGGGCTCCTGAGCGGCTGGAGAGACCTGCCGACACCAGCCCAGAGACGGCTGCTGCCAGTGAGCAGTGGTCTCTCTTGCGGACTCAGCGCTGGGCTCCTAGCCCCCTCGGGGCACCTCCCTGGGTGCAGACCCCAGCCTATCGGCAGACACCATAATGCTCCATTCTCTCCTTCCCCCTCCCTACCTGTGGGTGCCCAGAGAGACAATTTAGCCCTCACATGGAGGCATCTCCAAGGAATGGGACCCTTCCTTTTGGGGCCCTACAGCAAACTGAGGGGTACTCAGACTGTGAGTTCCCTACCCGCCAGCCCTCCCAGGTGCTACTTGCCTGGGGACTCCAGGAGAGTGGGGCAAATCCTGAGGTGGAGTGAAATTGATCCAGTTTGGGCACCCTGTAGGTGATTCAAGACCAGCACCCCTCCCCCTGGCAGGGTCAGGGATTGATCTCCAGGGTCTAGGGGACAGGCCTGCAGACCAGACCCCGTACACCCAGGTCAGGATCGCACTGTGCCAGGGCACAGAAGAGAGATCTGTGAAAGAGCCTACTGAGGACTGTGTGCCTTCAGGGGCAGATCAGCATGCCGGAGCGGCAACCCTCCTCCCAAAAGAGGGCTGTGCACCCAGCTCAGGCTACGATCCTAGGTAGGGAACCTCCCAGCCCACGTCACAGCCAGGGGAGATCCATCAGCCAGGAAGAAATAGAATTCCTGAACAAACCAATATCAAGGACTGAAATTGAAACAGCAATAAAAAACATTCCTAAAAAGAAAAGTCCCGTACCAGATGGTTTCACACCCAAATTTTACCACACCTACAAAGAAGAACTGGTGCCTATCCTGCAGAAATTATTCCACAGCATCGAGAAGGATGGATTCCTCCCCAACACATTTTATGAAGTCAACATAACCCTGATACCAAAACCAGGAAAGGACGCAACAAAAAAGGAAAACTACAGACCAATATCCCTTATGAATATAGATGCAAAAATTCTCAACAAAAATCTAGCTAACCAAATCTAGGGCTTATTAAGAAAATAATCCATCATGACCAAGTGGGCTTCATTCCAGAGATGCAGGGATGGTTCAACATATGCAAATCTATAAACATAATTCACCACATAAACAGAAGCAAAAACAAAAACCATATGATTCAATAGACGCAGAAAAAGCATTTGACAAAATTCAACACCCTTTTATGGTAAGAACGCTTAACAAAATAGGCATAGATGGGGCTTACCTAAAAATGACACAAGCCATTTATGACAAACCCACAGCCAACATCATACTGAATGGGGAAAAATTGAAAGCATTCCCACTTAGAACTGGAACTAGACAAGGTTTCCCACTATCTCCACTTCTATTCAACATAGTGCTAGAAGTCCTGGCCACAGCAATCAGGCAAGAGAGTGGGATTAAAGGCATACAAATGGGAACAAAAGAGATCAAACTCTCACTCTTTGCTGATGACATGATATTATACCTAGAAAACCCCATGGATTCAACCTGGCTCCTGGAATTGATAAATGAATTCAGTAAAGTCTCAGGATATAAAATCAATACACACAAATCAGAGGCTTTCATATAC
>CAUYSK010018729.1:0-14841 GCA_963575035.1 Avahi laniger
CCAGCCATGTAATCTGAGAAATAGAGATGTTTATTGAAGAAGATACAAGATACAAGAAACATTGTACATAGGATGATGACACCTCAGTCCCCTTCAAAGTAGGCATCTTGGGACCTCACACAGTTCTCCCAGCATCTCTTACCCTAACTTGTACACATTTAACATTCTCAGGTGTTCTGCTTGTTGCAGGCCTTTCAGAATGTGGATCACTTTCAACAGATTCTCGACCATCTTTGAAGTGTTTGCGACACATTTTATTTGCACTGCACTCATTTGCGCTTTCACTCCCTGAAAGCCTCTGAATCATCCGAATAGTTTCTGCAGAGAAATGCTCAAGCTTAACGCAAAATTTGATGCAGATTCATTGCTCTACTCTCTCAGTACACGTGCTCACTCAATGGAGTCCAGCGCCCCGCTGACTAGTACAGTGAGGTTGTCCTTGTTCACACATGAGCATCCCAGTCCACTCTCCTTGGCTGCCAGGTTACATCGATGTTGCGTAAACTGTTCTTGTATATTAACAATGGCTGGATACTTTCTGGACAGCCCCCGTATACCAGTAAAGAGGGCAAGTGAGAATGATGTTGGTTTCCAAACATTAACTAATCTGACATTTATCTTGAGAATTTCCTGGGTGACAATCACCATGTTAAGCCCTAGGGTTCCATAAATATAACAAAGTAGGTTCCTGCTCATATGGAGTTTATTTTCTAGGGCATAGATAGACAGACATGACAGAATTACACAAATAAATATAAAATTACTATCATGGAAGGAACTAGGAAATAGAGACCCTAGTGCCACATATAATTGGGAGAAGACTTTCAATGAAGACAGGAAGACATCCTGGCTGAGCTGAGATCTGTAGGAGAAATAGGACGTGACTAGACAAATGGGGGCGGGGGAGAGCAGGAGCTTCAGGCAGAGGAGGGTGGGTTGAAGGAGCAGGGCACGTTTACGTGTCTGCTTGGAGGCCACACTTCTGGGGCCTTGTAGGCAGTGCTGAGAGTTTTGTTTTTATTCTGAGAATAGCGGGAGGACACTCAAATGTTTGAAGGTGTGTGTGTGTGTGCATGTGTGCCTATGTGTGTGTGTGTGCATGTGTGTGTATGTGCATATGTGCATTTTGCACACATTTCTCCTGCTGCACAGGGAGGACAGACGGAGGGGCAGAACACACGGTTCTACTTCGTCACATGCCAGGCTCATGCCAATGGGGGCGGGTGTGGTTCTTGGGGAGAACTTGAGCTTCACTGTGGGTGAACCTGGCCTTGGGACAGGAACCACGGTAGATGCGATTGCGGTGACCACACCAAGGTGAGTCCTCAGACCCTGTGGGGGACAAGGAGAGGAGACACTGGGGCTGCGTTCGATAGTTTGCAAAGACTTTTCATGCCCGAGATCTCATGTCACTGTACAACGATTTGAGCAGGGAGGAATTATTATTTATATTTCTTATGGTTTCTTACTTTACAGAAGAGGAACCTGAGGATCAGTGATGGTGGAGGCTTTGCTTGTGATGACTCAGTCAGGCAATGGTGACAGCAAGACTCAGGTCCCGGCCTTCCTGCTCCAAAGCCCCTCTCTTTCTCCTACATAACCCATAACCAGGAATCCTGTTCAAGTCAGAAGTACTTTCCCAGGCTCTGAATTTTTCATGGGTTCTTGCTGTGGGGCCATTTCCACGTTGAGGGTGACACTGTAGATTCAGTTCTGAGCCCTTGGCTGAGAGCAGCTTTGAGACAACCGCATTTGGTGATTTAAGGCTCAGCGATCGTCTTCTCTGAGGACTGGCAACCTACCCCAACAAGTCTCAGCTATTCTACACCCACCTGGGCAGACCTGGGCAGGAGCCTCCTCAGAGATGTGGCGCAGAGGGCCCCGGACTCAGAGTCAGGCAGACCTGTTCCCAATCCTGGGTTTCTACTCAGCTGCCACGACACTTGGACAAGTTGTTCAGGCTTTCTGAGCCTCACCTTCCTTATCTGTAAAACACAGATTACAGTAGTGCCGACATTGCCAGGCAGTGAGAAGAAAATGGGATAACTGTTTTATGTGGAAATATTATCGTAGTGCCTGGCTCATAGTAGGAGCTTAATAAATGTGAGTTGTGGCGGGCAGCATTATTCTTATCATTACCGGGGGATAAAGTTAGCGCTATGGCTGTGGTGCTATTATCACCACCACTACTAGGGGGAAAAGGACACGTTGATTTATCCTTGAAAAGTTCTCTTTTTGTGCTGGCCAAATGCCTGACTTGGAATGACATAGCACTCTGAGGGTGCTTACGGCTTCCAATCGTAAGACTGATTTGTGGTAATAATCCTTTATGCCCGTGTAGCATTTTTCCCTTTGCAAAGCACTATCACATCTTTTATTCGGTTTTATCCCCAAACAACCCTCCGAGGTTGGCCACGCAGGCGTGATACCCCCGTTTTCTAGATGGAGACTTGTAAAACAAACATGATTTGCCCAAGATCACAGGGCAGGAGGAGAACTTGGCCAGGTCGTCTAACTGGCGTGCAGCAGAGTGTGGGCAAGAGGCAAGCGCCGTCTGTGCCATATCCTTTGATGGATGATTTTGACGGCCACCATTTATTGAGCACTTGCTCCATACTGGGCTCTAGGGTAGGTTAGGTGTATCGTGTATGTATTAACTTATTTAATCCCCCCAATAATCCCATGAGGCTGATATTTCCCTATTTTATTCATGAGGAGACCAAATCCCCCAGAGGTTAGGTTACTGGCCCAAGATCCCCCAACCAGTGGGTTTGAGTTTCCCATTTGAGCCAACCCAAAGGCAAAACTGGCGCTCTCTGCACTCTCCTGTTCTGCCCCTGTGAAGAGAAAAGGATGATAAAAACACAGGCAGCGGGAACTGCCAGAATGGACATGGGTTTAAGGCGTTTCCTATTTCTAACTGGGTGAATGAAACCTTTATCTTCATGACTGTTGCTATCATGGCTGGGTTGATGTCTGGGTATCTGTTTAGGAGCTAACAGGTTTAGTTTTATTGTTTTGTCAAAATACTCCAGAAATCAATATATCTCCATAATTCAGTGTTATACCAAGAGGCATTTTTGTGCCATATATAGCAAAAATTGTATTATACTTTTGAGATCTTAGGTAATGATGACAAAGTGTTCTGTGTTCAATTCCAGCATTAACGTCTGGTTTGAACAAAGCTTGAAATATGATCTCGGAGCTAAGAGGCTTTAATATTAAGATCTTTAACTGTAATTTATGTGACAGAAGATAGGGTTTAGCATAATAAAATGTAATGGGCTCCTCAAATGAAGAGGATGAGAGACAATTGAAAACAAGGTAAAAATGGTAAATTATAAATAACGGTAAATCTACCTTTATGTTGTTACTTCATTTATTTTTGATTTGTTAGATAGGCTCTATAATTTCTCATTTGCCCGTGTTTCAGAACAGGACATTTCTCAAATGGTGCCTATTTGAAATGAGAGCCCAGGATCAGCTCTATCAGCGTTCGCCGTGGCTCACTGTTTAAGGGGACGGGCACATTCTGCCACAGCTCGCTTCCCGCGTGCTGACGTCGGATCAGCACGATTCTGTTCATCTATGCTCTTGTTCTTCCCCCTCTGTCCCTTCTTCTTCTTGGTATTTATGGGCTCGTTTATATTTTTCTAATCAGCCTCTACATTTAAATGTCTTGATGTCAATGTGCATACGGGCTGTGTAAACATTAAGGATGTTAGACAAAACTCTGGAAAATTGAATTCACAAAAAGAAGAAGATGCACATTTGTTAACCACAAGCACTGACAGAGCTGTCAGTCCTGTGTATTCAGTTTGGCTTGGAGCTTCCCAGCTACCAAGGGCATGATGGTTTATGGAATTTTTAGTACCTCATAGAAAAAAGGTGGCAGTTCTTCAAAAAGGAGAGAATTTCCTGGAATTTAACTTGTGAGATCTTGAGGAAGAAACTTCCATTTTTTAGTTTCACTTGCATTCTCAAAATCTGTTTGCTTTCAAGATTTGGAGATAAACAGCATAGAGGTGATGTGGGAAGTTAAGGAAGGTCTTAGAGTGAAACTGGCCTCTAGTGCTACCGGTGCTATGGGCTTTGACTGTTTTGGAAGAGCCTTGATTCCGTCTGGCTGGTTTGGAATGAGGAGCCCAGGCCCTGCTGCCAGCACCACGCTAGGAGGACCCCACTCTGTAGCAGTCTGGCCCCCAGGAAGGAAGGATAGGCACAGAAGGGAGCTAAAATCCACCTCTTACCCATGGAAATCGGCAAGGGCATTTGGATGTTTTCTGTACCCATTTTTGAAGCATTCACTTTGGCTTCAGAATGATACGAGAGGCATTAATTAGGCTGGGTCCTCCCTCTCCTTCCCTAAGGGTTGAGGTGGGTCTTGGCAGCAACAATGGGCAGATCAAATGCCATTGTATTTCTGTCCTGGGCCAGTTGACAACTTCCTGTAATGCATTTATGCTGCCTACTCTCAGGGTTACATTTGCCTGCTGAGAGTGACTTCTGTGATCTTGCCCGAAGACCCCCACCCCCAACCCCCACGGATCTGTCTCAGTTAAGGTCCTTTCCAAGCAGTGCCTTTTAAAATGCAAACATCCTGCAGTTGGCCATCGCACACCAGTGTGAACTACTTTCCCAGGGCCATTTTCTCCCAGAGCTGGAGAGATTCCAGGTTTGGGAGGGCATGTTTAGGTCTTCCAAGTAGAAAAGGAATTTAATGTAGGGGAGTAGAGGTTTGCACAGCCATTAGAAGGGCCGGGAAGCAGCTGCTGAGCAGGAGATGTACAGTGTCTCCCTTAGAAACTACCCGTCCTACTGGTTCTCTGTAACCTCAGTGGGGCCCCACTGCAGCCTCTCTGCCTGCAGCTCCTAAGTGAGTGATTCGACCTCTGTCCATCTGTCTGCCTGCAGCTGCCTCTGAAGGATAATAAAGCTTCTCCCTCCTTTCCGCCCTCCAAATCTTGCACAGCAAGCTCGTTGTCCGACCCTAATCCAGAGGCACGCGGGAGAAGGGTTCTGGGAAGTGTTGCACAGACCCTGTGGGGTGGAGGGGGCCACAGGAGGTGAGGCTGGGATGCTCAGGGGCCACCAAGAATCAGGGCATTGCCTCATGTCTATCCAGGCATGGTGGCCTTCCTCTGGTCCCTCACTGCCACCAGCCCATGAAGGCCTGATTCTGGATGTATGGTAGGAGATCTTTGTTGGACCCGACCATGGTCAAGTCCTCACTCATCCACTTCCCGCCTCCCACCTCCCCCAGTTTTCTGAGTCTGATTTTCTTTCCTTCCTCGAAACCCTGCAAGGCTCTGGTCTCAGCTTCTATGCCACGATTTTAGGGACACCTGATCCCTGGGACTGGGCAGACCCCATTGTTCTTTCGGGACCCCACGCTTCTCTCTCCCGGCATGTATCAGGTGTGTAATTAAATGCTCATCTGTGTAATTACTTGTTCACTGTTCTGGGTCCCTGCCAGGCCAAATTCCACGAGGTCAGGAGCTGTGTCTGTCTTGTTCACAGCTCAGCTCCTGGAATCCCCATGGTGTGGCCCTCACAACATATTTGCTGATTGAATGGAGGGGTAAAGCCATATTTTCCACTGTTTTCAAAGCTAGATCACTGCTTGGGAAGCTTTGTAGGACATAGATACAAAATTTCTTAAAAGTGACTCATCATTCTTCCCTAATTGTCAAGGACTCTACCATTTAAAAATTGCTTTCTCTTTATTCATTCATGCATTCATCTGGGAAGTATTTCTGGAATGACCACCATGCACACACAGTACATCTGTGGTTTACCTATAATTTTACAAACTTAAGCCTGAGGCTTAGCACGGTGGAGGGATGGCCCATTTCTAAGTGGCTGAGAATCAGCCTATAACCTCTGCATGGTTCTGCCAGAGGCCCCAACACTGGGGCTCTGGGTGCCTCGAGGAATATGTAAATATAAACAAAACATGATTGTAGTAACTATTATGGAGTTGCTCTGGTTACACCCTCTTAGTGGTAGATTCATAACAAATGAGTATTAGGAATATAGTTATCAGTGAAAACTGATGATTAAAACCAGACATATTTATGATCTTTAGCCACCTCCTCCCTCATGGTGCAAATGCGGTGTATTTAGAACTGACTTTCACGCTGCTGAAAATATCAGCCTGCCGAAATCCCTTATTAGCAGGAACCCACCGTGGATTAAATGAAATTCTGTAGCCCAAGGAAACGTATCTGTGGCTCAATAGTCCAGGAACATGAGAAGTGTTACACAAGGGAATGTGATTTATGAAAAAGTTTTCTGACTTTGCTGTAGTTTTCCTTGAATCCATAAATGCCAAAACATTTAGGTAATAGTCTAAATCTGTGGTCCCCAACCCCTACTGGTCCTCGGCCTGTTAGGGACCGGGCTGTAGAGCTGCGCGTCCCACCCCCGTCTGTGGAAAAATTGTCTTCCACGAAACTTAGGAAACGGGGGTGGGGTAGGGGTGGTGATGGGGTCTGCATAGTAGGAGGTGAGTGAGTGAAGCCTCATCTGTATTTACAGCCCTTCCCATCACTCACAGCACCGCCTGAGCTCCTCCCCCCGCCCCGCCCATCCATGGAAAAATTGTCTTCCATGAAATTGGTCCCTGGTGCCAAAAATTTGGGGACTGCTGGTCTACATATTTTCCTAATGACAGTGAACTGCCACAGCACGTCCTGGATGTCGGAAAGCCAGAAGCAGAGGGGACCGAGGTGGCTCCAGGGCCAGTGCTGCGGGAAGGCCCTTCCCTCCCTACCCTTTCATGGGGCTGGTTGCGGGTCCCAGGCCTCTGCCAACCCCACCTCTATCCGGCAGAGCAAGTGAGGAAATGTTGCCTAATGCTGCCTCCCAAAAGAGAGAGGCCCAAGAGGGCCCTGAATCTTGCAGTGAACTCACTGTCTTTTTAATTCCGGGGCCCCTCCAGTCACTGGAGAGGTCCCTGAGAAACTTTCCGTGGCTTTGTTGCAAAGCTAAAAGGACAGTTGTGTGATTCTGATAAAAATGTCTGCAGGCTCCTCTTGGTTGATTCCTGGGCAGGAACAGGCAGTTGTGTCCTGGGAGTGTTTGCTCTGTGCTTTGCTCCTCTAGCTAGAGGCATCTCGAGGGCCAGCTCTGCCTGGGCTCCTCCTGGGTCCGTGCTGGCAAGGAGGTGCCAACAGGGTGGGGCAGGTCCTGGTTCTCAAGACGAGGCAACCCCGGTCCAAGGTTCTTGGAGATCTTGCATCCTGGGCCCAGGGTGGCGTGAAGATGCTGCATCTAATGTGTTGACCACTTGCATTCAGTAAAGAATGGATTCCATCCTGGCTGACTTGAGATCATTTGGATGTTTCCAGGTAACTGGCATGTTGAAGCTGGCTCACTGAAGTCTTCCTCTGGTTTTCAACCTCCGATTTATTTATTTTCGGTAAAAAAAAGAAGTTCATTGTGGCGAGTGCTTGGGTGGTATGTGCTGCTCCCGGCCGCAGGCGATGGCGGTAAAGGCATGGCGGGCCCAGGCCGCTCACCGCTGAATTCGGCCACGCCACACCGAGCAGGAAGGGACGGCAGAGTCACACGAGCAGAAAGTGCCCACCTGAGAAGATGAGGATGGAAATGTGTCCTTGATGGGTCTGCACTGCTCCCTGGAGAGAGGAGGCTTGCTGAGAGCAGCAAGGGTGATAGCAAGGCTTCTGTCTGAGGTCACAGCCCCTGTGCCGTTCCATATGGTTTTAGTAACAAGCCAGTGACACCAATACCACGTTCTTGCCGCGGGCCACCGTGGCAACCTGCCAAGATCCCATGAGGAATTTGGGGGTGGGGGAGCTTTCCTGCTTGGTCCCCATCCCTGTCATCTGTGCTTGGAGGTCCTTCTCTTCTCTCTACCTTTGAGAGGTACTCACCCTCCCCAGGCCGGGGCTCCCCTATCTGAAACCCCTTCCCGACTTCTCCCTCTGCCTCCATCAGTCACAGTCTGCTGGGCCTTCAGCTCAAGGTCTACCTCACCCAGGAAACCCTCCCGGCCCCATTACCCCATTTAGTCCTTTTGAAGAAATTCTATCCCTCCCCAGGGAGGCGAGGATGGGCAGTGCAATCAGCGCTGCTGCCTCTCCATGGAAACAGGCGGTTCGGGCATCCTCCCCACCTCGACCTGCACATAGATGGGTGCCTGAACCCTCGTCAATTTCCAGCACGTCCCTGTCCCAGGAATCAGGCGCCTGGCCTGGACCTTTACCCCGCAGTCCCACCCAGATACCTTCCGAACACTTCCCGGAATGCAGATGCTTTCTCAGGAGGGTGGGGGATTTGTCAACTAGCCAGCCACAAGCCTGAGCCCAGGGAGGGCCCTGTACATCCGCATGAAGATGGCCTGATGCCCTCAACGCCAGTAAGGGTCTGGCAGAGCCTGCTGGGGGCGGGGCCATGGCTGAAGAGATCTGCGAGCACCGCATCTACCCACCTGGCTCGCCGTGGAGTGTGCAAAGCCGTAGGCAAGTCTCCCAGGACACTGGCACAGTTCTGTGTCCCAGCCGCCATCTCCCTCTCAGTGGGGCTACCTCCTGCCCCAGCTGCCCACAAAACAAAAGGCTCTTCCAGGTGTTTTGCAGAGCTCCTCTCACCTCTACCTGGGGACCTTGGCCACCCTGAAGTTCAGACAGGTCTGGAAAGGCTCTGGAGAAAGCCAGGGCTGAGTGACAGGAAAAGGGGCTGTTCATTTGCACACTCAGCTCCCATCTGGCCAACTGCAGTTATTTATTCTGAAAACCTAAGGAGAGTTTTTTATACACGTGTTTCCTCATGTGGGGAAAATGCATATGAGTGACGATTGTTCTCATTGGGGTGGAATTAAAGATTTCTTCAGCTGTCACTTAATATTCAGTGTCGAAAGGGCCTTTTTACTCTCAGCTGATCTTCCTGGGATTTGCATGGGACCAAAGTGAGCAGGGGGCAGGGATGTTCGGCTCTGGGGGCCTCCTATCACCTGCCACCGCCCTGCACAGACTCCTTTAGAGGTGAGAATCCCTCCCGGCCTGTGATTTCTAGAAGGAAGCCTTGCTCTGACCTTCATCAGCATCATCGGTCTCTAAGTCAGAAAGGGCTGCGCCCGTTGAACGGTGCACCTTTAACTCCACACTCTCCTTCCTCTCCTTCCTCCAGCACTTCCCAAGCGGCTGATGTAACAGGTTTTAGAATTTGATTACAGCACCATCTACTGGGTACCAGTCTTCTCATTTTTCTAGGCCTTTCCTATACACAGGTTTGCCCCTTCTTTCTGTTTTTCTTCCCTTCTCTCTTGCTCTTTCTCCCGGTGAAAGTAACAATTGTCAGTTTGAAAAGGTGCCATCAATTAATTCATAAAAGTGAAGCTCTTCTAAGATGACGAAAAGCTTACATCTCTTGCCAATAAATACTCACAAAGACAATGGCCCACGCTTACCATGATGCGTTTCATATAATTATTTCCTGCGATCAATAATCTCATCAGTAGGCTCAGTGATGGGGACATCACGGTAATGAATGGCTGGGTGCAACGGCCACAGAAACGCTGTCCTTAGCCCCGTCACCTCTGAGCCGCCCAAGGGCATGACGGGAATCAGGGCTCCGCCAGGCCGAGGATTAATCATAGTTACCCCAACTCATATTTGTGTAATTTGCCTTCCTAATGCACCCTGCCCCGAATTGATGAGCATGGATTTCTTGCTCACAATAGGCTGCTCTCGCGGTGCAGAGGAGAGTGGGAAGGACTCTGTGTACGTGGCGGGGAAGGGACAAATTGGATTAGTCACGCTCAGGAGGTAACACAATCTGAATCATACCGCAGCAACACTGGAGTGTTTCTGGAAGCCAGGCTAGGACTTCTGGGGACCCTGGGATGGGAAGGACAGACAGCCCCATGTGTTCTATGGGGCCAGGCAGAGCCAGTTCAGCTGGGGCCACGGGGGCAGTAAGGAACCAGGACAGCAGGGCAGGTGGCTTTCCCATTGTGCCTCTTTCTTCCCAGTTCTTGAAGGGCATTGGCCATGCTTTTCCAGGGACTTATTTAAAAAGCCCCAGGGCTTGGAAGCCCGAGTCCCTGACTGCTGCGGAATACCCAGGGATAGAGGCCGTGGCTCTGCGCTCACAGCTGATGGGCTCAGATCAGATGAAAACAGCTAGATCTTCCTTTTGCCATAGAAAAGGCTACTTAATCTCTGAATTTCCTTCACTCTAGTCATGGCAGTTACTGACTGTAGAGAATTGTCTACGTCCGTGGGGAATTTCCTTCTCTTAGACAACGGCTCCCAAGTTTGGCTCGGGCCGCTCTGTTTGGCCAGGAACTGGCTGTCACTGTTCTCCACACTCTGGGCCTTTCCTCACCTCTGTGTCTTTGCACAGGCTGGCACCTCGCCTGGGGGGCCCCTCTCTCCATCCGTTCTCTCTAAAACGCAGCTCAACGGGCAGTTCCGAGTGGAGACCCTCACCGACTCCCAGCACTGACTCTCTCCCTCCTCCAAGTCCTGCTAACCCCGGTTTGTCCCTGGGGTGTGGTGTGTGCCACCTTCGGTTTTAGTTACTTGTCTGCTGTCTTTCCTGCTGAGCCAAGACACCGGAGACCCTGCCTCTCTCCTGGTATCTGTGTGTCCCCGTCACTGGCACACAGTGCTCTCAGCTTGTTCACGCAGGAGCTTGCCTACGTTGAGTGTAGCGAGCACCTGCATGGTTCTAGACGCTGGAGCCACGGTGATGAGTGAGCAGAGCAGTCTGTCCTCACGGAGGATGGAACCTCACAGGGAGGCAGGCGTCAGTCAGACAATCCCACAAGTACACACGCACAGGACGATGGGTACTACACAGACGTTCAGCAAGAACAATGGAACCTGACCTCATAGATCAGAAGAAGTGACATCTGACCTGAAATCTGCAGAGCTGGGGCGGAGGGATAGGCTGAAGTGGGTGGGCAGAGGTGTCAGCAAATGGAAGAACTTGTGGGAAGGTTCTGATCAGGAAGATGCTCAGCAGATGTGGGTTGAGCTGCATCTGCCTAAAAGACCTGTTCAGTCCCGCCTCGGTACCTGGGAATGCGACCATGTTTGGAAATAAGGTCTTTGCAGATGTAAACAAGCTAAGATAAGGAGTGGAGTGGGCCCTAAATCCAATACGACCGGTGTCCTTGGAGGAGAATGCCGTGTGAAGACACAGACACCGTGTGATGGTGGCGGCACAGGCTGACGCGCTGTAGCTGCAAGCCCGGGGCTCCGAGTTCAGTCACAGTCCCCAGAAACTGTCAGAGGCAAGGAGCCTCTGCACAGGGAGCGTGGCGGCACACTCAACCCTGTTCTCTGGGCTCCAGGACTGGGAGAAAGTAAATTTCTATTGTCTTAAGCCCCTCCGTTTGTGGTGGTTTGTTACGGCAGCCCCAGGAGATACACACATGGCAGGTTCTAGGAAACGCGCGTTGAAGTTCAGCGCGGGGTCTGAGGAGAGGGAAGGAGAGAGAACAAGATGAGGTCGGAGGGGCGGTGGCCGCCGGATACGGGGTCTTGTCGGTTGTGTGTTTTGTGCTGGAGCCACCACGGGACAGAGGAAAGGTTGCCACTTCTCCGTTCAGGACCGTCATTGGAACTACCCTGCGGGTCCCCACGCCATCTTCATAATATCTCATGAAAACTAATGGGAGGCTGCCGCTGTCCCCAGGGAGGTCAAGTAACTTCTCCTAGGTCCCCAGTGCTGACAAACCACTGGCACTAGAAACGGGTTCCCCTAACGTTTGGCCCAACTTCTCACCACGACACTGTCGACACCTCCCCAGAGGCTGATCCGTAAGTACACACCAGCCAGACCAGCGCCTATCGAAATGGTTCTTTTCGTTTTCCTTTTTCAGTGTTACCTTGTCCTGTCCCATCATCCACATCTTGCTTCTTTTTGTGGTGGACCAAGGGGACATGAATAAATGCAACGGATATGCAACTGGCCACTGCCTCCCAACACCGCCTCTCCGGGTCAGCCTGTGGCACCAGCACCTTCAGAACATGAAGTGTTTTTACAGAGGAGGCAGCCAGTCTCCTGGGCAGAGCCTGATAGAAACTTCGGGTTCTCGATGACAGCCACGTGGAAGTGTGGACACAGTGTCCGGCATCCAATTAAAGATGAAACGGGAAGTGGGCTTGGGGAGTCAGGCGTCATCTTGGGCAGTCTTGCAAAACACCTTCCCCTTCTGTGAAGAAGGGTCTGTGGCCTTCAGGGGCAGCCTGGGGGGACGGGAGGAGGCAGGGACCAGACCCACACTCCGGTCTGGCTCTGCTACGTCCTAGCTGTCTCTCGTTGGCTTCCCTGGGTCTCAATTTCTTCATCTGCAAAATGAGGGACCTATGAAGTTATGTTCATTTCATGATGTAATGGTCTTAATCTTATTCTTAATGTATAATTTCTTCTAAGTATTCAGAACTTATGTATTCCTTGCAAATTTGAGTTATGTCTTTTGAATCTACAGCCACGGAGCTCACCACTGCCCTCTTAGTTCTGGCCTTAGCCTTAGCTCATAATTGAAAATGCAACTCTTGTACTCAAATGCAGGTTACGTTCAGCAGGTCCTGCCAGCGGATCACGTTCTTCCCAGAGTGTTTGTCAAAGGGAAGGGGAAGGAGCTGCTTCTGCACTGTGTCGTGTCCCGTGCAGGCCCAGGATGGCTGTCTACCTGCCCAGTCCTTGTTCTCCTTCATTTCTGATGCTCCATTCCAGCAACCCTCTGATTGTATTAGTTAGCTTTTATCACAAAAATGCTACTTAAGAAATCACCCTAAAACTCAGTATCTTAAGAGAACGACTATTTATTTTTATACATCTTTGTGTTGGCTAGAAAAAAGCTGATCTTGGCTGGGGGTTTATTAGGGATCTGACTGTCTAGGCTGAGCTCAGCAAGGGTGCTTCCTCTCTGGTCCATGTGACTCTCATCTTCCTGGGACCAGTGGCTGGCCTGGGCATGTTCTCATGGTGATGGCAGACACTCCAAAGGGTAAGCCCAACTGCACAGCACTTTTCAAGCCTTTGGCCACATCATGTCACTAACACTGCATTGGCCAAAGCAAGTCACATGGTCAACCCAAGTCAAGAGGAAGGTATCTTCTGCCTCTTTAGTGGGAGGAACTGCAAAGTCCTGTGGCAAAGGGTGTGGACGCAGGGAGGAGCAAGAAGCAGGGCCCTTTGTGCCCCCTATATTTTTACAGATCCCCTGTGCACACTGAAACCACCCTCATTTCATATTTGTACTTATCCCGGCGACAACTGTGGTTTTTATCAACATCAGTCTAGTTGCTAAGAGGCTCTATCCTGAAGGCACCCGAAAGTGTCAGAATTACTATCCCAGGAGCACCAGGACCAACACCCTAAGTCACAGTGCAGGATTTCTTTGTAGCAGTTCTTATCCCACTAAGGACATGGAGTCAGCACACTAAATTCAAACATTACTTGAATTAATCCTTTATTCTCAATGGTTACGTTATCAGTTCAATAAGTGCATAGAATCATTTGCTTCTGTTTGTATTAGATTTCAGGATTTGTTTATCCTTTTGACATATAATTTTTAAATATGTAAAACGCATCATGGTTCAGTGGTCAAAATCATATAAAAAGGGATATTTAGAGAAATTTCACCCCCTAACCTCTTCCCTCCACCCTATTCCCACTGACTCCTGATAGGTAGGCATTTTTATTAGTTTTTGGTTTATCAAAACCATATATCTTTTTATAAAAACTAGTGCACGCATGTGTATGTGTGTAATATGTATATATGTGCACACGTATACATATATTAACTCTGTCGTGTGGATCTGCCGCAGTGTGCGTTCTGTGGAGGTGCGTGTGTCATCAGGGTAAATTCTAGTAGTGCAATGGCTGTTCTTCCCTTTTCAGAGATTAAAACCCCCAGAACCTCTCCCTCCCCCCCACCCCCCAGGGAGTAAAGAAAGACCCGGCTCTAACCTCAGTCTGGCCCGCCTGGGGGTGGGGTGGGGGTAAGGAAGAAATTTCCTTTTATTTCATAAAGTTCATGACAAAGAAAAAAATACCAGGAAACAATTCACCTTTCAGCGCAGACTCTAGGACACAGCAGGTGTTCACTACAGGTGAATTCCCTCTGCGGGGAGGGGGCCTCGCCGCCTGCATTCTCATGGCCACTGTCCACTGGTGACATGGAATAACACGAGGGCTGGCAGCCAGTTGGTGACTGTCACAGGGGTCGGGGAGGTAGGGGGGCTCTGTAGTTCACCCCCTGGCTGGGACTTCCTTCCTGGAAAAGAAGGCAGGTGGGACTGGACTCGGTGTCCGCGGAGAGGAAACAGTGGGCGCAGTTGTTGGAGACGGAATGGAAGGACTGAGCCGGCTGGGGACACCCGCCGCCGACTGGGCAGGGAGCCCTCTCTTTGGCTGTGTAGAGATGGGACGAAGGTTAGGTGCTGTCTCCTGGAAAGGGACAAGGGGACCCGGCCAGAGAAAGGAGCCCTTGGAGAAGGCATATCAGAAAGGGAAGCTGGGAAGGGCTGGACTGTGGGTGTTTTCCTCTTCCAGGAAGTTGCAGAGAACGTCGGTCCGGCTGTCAGAGCGAGCGAGGTCCTCTCCGAGAACAAGAAGCTTTAGCAGCCGAGTAGGAAGAGTGTGTCTGGTGGCACGAGCACGAGCTCTTTCCTGCAATGTAGTGTCATTCACAGCCTTGCCGAGAGGAGCGTTGTGCCTCCAGCTATTCCAGAATGGAGCTGAGTTCCGGGGAAGAGGGTTCGAGTCACTTTTTCAGAGGCAAATGCTGTCCATTGTCTCTGGTCCTCCACCCAGACCACACGGAGGAGAACAGATGTGGGGCAAGCAGGGGGTCCC